>JAMXBB010000001.1:25657706-25825820 GCA_024138015.1 Lumnitzera littorea
ATATATATATATATATATATATTAAAAAAAGTCATTGTCAGCATGGCATCGAATGATATGCATTCTGATTTCTCCTCTTAAAAAGATTTTAATTGCTATGTCATCAGAAATTGTTACAAGAAGGTTCGAGAAGGGTCGAAGGGATAGGGTTCGAGAATGAAACTTTGAAACGGATTCTCAAGAACAGTCGCATAAACTTTTGAAATACAGATTTTGCATCTCGAAACGTCTCACCACTCACCAATTCACACTTTCACGCTGCCCTGCCAATTGACAATTCCTAGAGCAGAAAAAAAAAATGTAAAGTAGCTTGTTTGGAACGACGTCTCCAATTTTTTATTTCCCGTTTTTGAAAACAATCTCTTCTATGTATGGGCCAAGAAAT
Source organism: Lumnitzera littorea (assembly GCA_024138015.1). Lineage (NCBI taxonomy): Eukaryota > Viridiplantae > Streptophyta > Magnoliopsida > Myrtales > Combretaceae > Lumnitzera > Lumnitzera littorea. Next base: position 25,658,092 of record JAMXBB010000001.1, read on the forward strand.
TACGTATTAACAAAACTGCATATGTTAGACCCTTGTTTTTTTTTTTTAGTATACACAATATTGTAAAACTCGCAAATTATATCTATAATCGTCTAATGATTTATAATATTGAAATGTAAAAATAAAATGTGGAAACTAGAACAGTAATATGGAAAAGTAACGTACTGAGGAAACTAAGAGACATCTGACGGCTAACCTTGACTGATGAAACCATGAACTGAAGATGGCTGTGACTGGCACGATGCCGTGTTACAAAAGGGAATGCTTAGAAATCACGATTGGCTTATAAGTTCGATCGACCAAGAACAGATTAACGAAAGAACATTAAACTAGTGGCCTTCATATAGATTTTCGTTGGTTACGACATCTTTTTAAGAATGTTGCATGTAAGGTTGACACATGGCGACATACTACGTAAACACGTGGTTAAGATTGAAACCAATGTCGCCTTTCTTGTTTGACTTTCCTCATTGAGTTCATACAATCTGCTCTGCTCTGTCCGACTAATGAAACGATGTCACATGGCCGATTTAATGTGAAAATGCATGCTGGTGTGGAAGGAAGCGTACATGTTATTTCATTTGTTGAAATCGTGTTTTGTTTTTCTTGTAACCGTTGCAGATTCCATTCACATATGTTGTATGAGCTGGTAATAGCTTTTACACGCTTGGTATATATATATATATATATATAATCGAAATTCCGTTACTATCTACTCACCATTTGTGTATGTAAATGGTAAGTCATACACATTGAATCTCTTTAAGAACTAAAGAAGAGTTATGAGCTCATCCTATCTAATCGTCGATTAGAAATAGTTGATCTTATCACATTAATTAAAAAATATCTTTAAACATATTTATTTATATTATGTAAACTCCATTTCTATTTTTGTGTTTCATTATTCAATAATATATTATTTAAGCATAGATGGGGATGTGAATAAAGTGCAAAGTGTTTGTTGTTTATCCAAAATGAGATGCACAGAGAGCAACAACATAACGGTTTGAGTACAAGAAAATGATGAAGTTATCTTTCATTGTGTGTGTCTCTAGTATTTATACAAGTGTGGAAATAATTAACTAACAAAGCTGTCCAAAACTGACTAAAACTAACTAAAGTTAACCAGTAACCATATTAACATATTTAAGACTATATACTTCCACAACGCGCACAACAATCACCCACACATTCACATCCCCCCGCGCCCCTGCAACCTTCTCTTTAAGTTGGAGTTTCTTATAAGCCCAACTTGATACATAATTTATGCAATTATGAAGTACCTAAAGCTTTTGTTAAAAAGTCAGCTACTTAATCTGAAGTATGAACATAGGAGGGCTATAGAAAGCTTGAGGTGGCATGATCGCAAATGAGATGTGCATCTATATCTATATGTTTAGTCCTAACATGAAAACAAAGATTATGTGCTATCATAAGGGATGACTTATTGTCACAAAGCAAAGGATTAGGAAGCTGAGGAGCAACTCTGAGATCACGCATCACATAAGACACCTATAGTAACTCTTTAGTTGCAGCTCTTAAACTATGATACTTGGCTTTAATGGTTGAAGTGGAAACATTATTTTGCTTTTTAGTCTTCCAAGAGACTAGAGCATGACTCAACATGACATAGTATTCAGACAAAGATTTCCTATTAGCAGTGCTTAAACCCCAATCAAAGTCAGAGTAACTACATAGTTTAAGGGAATTTATGCTAGATGAAATAATCCCAAACTAATCATGCCTTTCAAGTATCTAAGTGGATAAAAGAGAGCATCCAAATGTGGTTTCCTTAGTACAACCAAGAACTAGCTCAAATGATGAACATGATAGGAAATATCTAGCCTAATAAGAGATACATAGAGCAAACAACCAATCAACCTTCAATAGAAAGGAGGATTTGTTAAGAGTTCCCTTACTGCATTATCTAACTACAATCTAGGCCGCATTGGCATCAAGGTTTGTTTTGCACCTATTAAACTAGCTCCTTGCAATATATATAAGATGAATTTCTATTAGTTAATAAGAACGCCTTTATCAAATTGACACAATTCCTAGCTTAGAAAGAACCAAGCTAATCCAAGATCTTTAATGGTAAATTCTTCATCTAAGTGCCTCTTAACAGTTGAAATAAAAGCCTCATTAGATCCATTAATTAGCATATTGTCAGCATATAAGAGGATAAAAACAGAACCACAATCATCCTTATGAGTAAACAAAGAAACATCATGATAAGATTGTAAAAATCCCAAAGAAAGTAGAAATTTTGAAATCTCTTGATTCCATTACCTTGATGCTTACTTTAGGCCATATAAGGACTTCTTTAGTTTGCAAACTTGATTAGATAAGACTTTATCATGTAAATCTCCTAATCTAATTGCCCATGTAAAAAGGCATTATTAACATCTACTTGATAAAGAGGCCTATTGGTAGCAACAACATAGGCTAATAATATCCTCATTGAACCTATTTTGGCTAACAAAGAAAAGGTATCATGAAAATCTTCCTCTTCAACTTGTGTAAGGCCTTTTGAAACCAACCTAACTTTATATCTCTCAATAATTCCATTAGGCTTATACTTAATTTTGTATAACTATTTGGATCCCATGGCTTTCTTTCCTCTAGGCAAAGTAATCGACTCCCATGTTTTATTATTTTTTAAGGCATTGAGTTCATTTTGCATAGAAATTTGCCAATCTTTAGATTGAGATGCTGCTAAGTAACTGTGAGGTTCATGGATAGTAAATACTTTAGCAAATGATGTCACAAAATCAGAAGGATAGGTTGTGAAAGAAGTTAAGCTAAACAATGGATAAAGACTAGTAGGATGTGAAGAAGAAAAGGGAGAAGGCAAGAACTTGTTTGTGGTTCAAGGTAAGGTAGAAATAGAACTATATAGACCATAACCAGAACCTTATTGAGTAACTAGAGCTAATTCATACTGTATGCTATGCATAAAATCCTTTAGCCATTGTGGATCTCTCTTGACCCTTGATGACCTCCTTAAACCTTGATGTGACTAACTTGTAGAAGTATTAGTAGAAGAAACATAATACATATAAGAGGAGGCATGATCTACGTAAGCCTTAAAGTTAAGCCAAGTAACCGTAGGATTTAACTTAGAATACAAGGTTTAGGACGATCAGTTAAAGAATCTGATTAAACCCAAATTATAAATTATTGATAGAAAAATTAGTAAAAAAAAAACCCTGTAAACTTGAATTTAAAAAAATAAGTAATAAAATAAGAAATTATAAAATTTTCAAATTTTAAGTATAATAATTGTTAATTACCGAAAAGGCGAAAAGTGTAATCTAATAACTAATAAATTACTAGAGATAGATTATATGTATACTAAAAATTATAGAATGACCTAAATAATAATTAGGAATGTTCATATGTACCCCACATATATTTATGTATAGATAAAAATATGCGAAATTACTTAAATTGGCTAAAAACTTAGTAAATAATTAAAGAAAATTATTAATTAATTAAGGACAAAAAATAAGAGGGATAGGGAATGATGAATATCTGGTAGTGGCAAGTTAGGAGCTTTTGAAGAAAAATTAGCCAATTAGAATTAAGCAACACAAAAGCCAAAAATTAAGGGATTTGGACAATATCTTATCTAATTTAATGCATATTAATTACCACCAAGCTCTATAAATAGGGAAAAAATTCATTGAACTCCTTTAGACAGTTAGGAATCAGAGAAAAATAGAGAGTTTCGAAAATTCAAGAGAAAAACTAGAAAAAAAAAAAGAATGAAAAGAAAACTATGCAGTTAGGGCTAGTGAGCCAAACCCACACACTTCTACCACCTAGGACCGAGCCACCACCACCACCACCACCCCACTCTAGACCTACCATCTAAGCCAGTCGACACACTTGGACCGAAGTTAGACAGCCAATAGGCATCGAACCGAATGAGTCCCTCATTTGCTCCGGTTTTGTATAATTTCTTAAAATTAGTTATTTTGCCTAGAAAATTATGAAACTTGTTATTTTGAGGTTTTATTGTATGTAGATTTAGGGGAAAATAGTTATTTAGTTTAATTACGTCTGAAAATATAGGGTTCCTAACAAATTAAGTAAAATCGAGCATGATTAGAACTAGAAATAAATAGGCTTAAGAGTGTAGTTTGGAACTCAATTTTTTTCTATAGAATGCTTAAGTGATATAGAACAATGCTATGAAGCCATTTTTTTAAAATTAATTTTTGAAAATTTTAAATTAATTTTTAGCCCTAAAATGATGGAAAAATTAGGTAATTTTGGGCTAATTAGGTGATTAAGACACTAATTACTAATTTAGATAGTAATTAGATGTTTAGGGATATTAATCTCTGATGTGGAAACCTAATCCTAGCCTTTGGAGTATTAAGTATAATTAATTTAGGAATTTGGTAGTAATTATAGAAAATTAGGAATATGAGGATTTGAAAATTTAATAAATCTGAAAAATTATGGTTATTTAGATAATATTATAATAAAAATCAGAATATACTAAATTTGAAACAAAATTTAATTTTAGGTAATTATATAAAAATGTAAGATTTTCTCACATCGAGAATAAATCCGATACCTCAATTAGGATTAGCATGTACCGAATAGTTTAGAATACTAAATTAAGACCCAATAAGACATTAGAATACTTGAACTTAATGTGATTAATTTCACATTAGGATTCGAGCATATTTAAGACTTCGGAATAAAAAATAAAATCTAATTTAGGATCCGAACCCCGAAATAGGGTAAAAAGAATCATTAGTACATAATAGGTACACATGGAAAAAAAAATGAGTTAAATTATAACTTAGAATATGAATCCTTAAAGTATAAGTACTAAAAGACATATTTGTATTATAGGATATCCAAAGACAAGTTAGCTTGCAATTAAGTGATCGGGCGACTGAGAAATTCCAAGTAAGTTGAGTTATTACTTATTGTAATAGAGTACTATTTTTATGGTACTCGGAGACTTAAGATTGTATATAGTTGTGATTGTAAGTAGTTTACGCATGTGTTTGATGTATCTGAATTCGTACTGAAATTGTGGTATGATGGATTTTGTGTTATGATTGAATTGGTGTGAATTGTTTGAAAACCCTAAGCGAAATTTAATCTTATTCGACTCTAATGACAAAAAATGTTATGCATTGCAACCCGTTAGGGGATTATTAGAATTCTCCAACCAAATGTCGACCCCTTCGAAAGGGATAGTACAGGATCACATAATGGTCCCTTCTTCATCCTTAGTCGAACTAAGTGACAAAAGAGAAGGTCGCAGCAAGGGTAAAGTCAATGGTTCAAAGGTAGTCGTGGGAGGAGCGAGGTCTCTATTGCACAAGCCTAGGTTTGGTTGTGAGTTGTTATATAACATGGAAACTCCTTAACTTGAATTAGAGCGGGTGACATTTCTTTGATTTCACAATGAACTGGACTACGTTGTGCGATGACACTTGATTGTTGCATTACATGAAAATAATTGCTTGATAATCTTGTTTGTGTTTGTATGCATTCATGAGTCTTCAATTTAACTTATTAAGTTGTAGTTGTTCATACCCTTATAGATCCTTTTGCAGATCCGGATTTTTGAACACTTTAAGTATTATGCCGCCTTACAATTACTCAGAGGTTAGTTCTTTTGATGCCAAGGGTGTAAGGATCAATTTACTTAGTAGTGATGTGTAGTTAGAGTATCCTTTATAATTAAGGATGAAAGATTGATAGTTATTATGTAAATTAGTAAACCGTTGTGTTATGTAGAATTTCCTGGAAAGTTCTGTGGACTTTACATATAATTATATATGTGTATTCAAAATTTGTGATATTTACCGTAATTGTAGTTAAACATTTAATCAGACTGTTTATGTCAAAGCGAGGAATCGTCGACGCCTTGTATAGATCATGTCTATGGTAGGCACTATGAGGCCAGTTACTATCATAGAATGATTTACACGGCGAGACTGTTGTGACTCTACGACTTCGGGGCATAACAATCTGTAGATGATAGATTGGTAGTAATGAGCGAATCAGCTTGACCAATAGAAGATTGATTAGGAATAGAAGAATGTATGATGGGTGGAAAAAAAGAAAGATCAAGAGAAGGAGAAAAAGGATCTAACACCAAAGGTTGAAGTCTTGATTGTAAGGATTGGTTGTTGTTACGCACTAAGTCCTTAAAAGAAAGATAATTCTCAAAAAACATTACATAGTAAGATCATAAACCTGATACCTTTTTTGCCCTTAAGCATATCCCAACAGTACATACTTAACTCCTTGAGACTCAAACTTGTCCTTAAGCAAACGATGTCTTGCAAAGTAAGTAGTTGTAAGGATGCACTCACCCCAAAACTTCATAAGGAGATGAGGATGAATGCATAATGCTCTTGCTGCTTCTAACAAATGCCTATGTTTTCTTTCTATTGTACCATTTTATTGAAGATTATATATAGTAGTCATTTGATGCATAATTCCTAAGCTATTAAACAAAGACTTACACAACCCAAATTAAAACTCCAATCCATTATTAGTCCTCACAATTTTCAGTGTTAAAGAAAAATGATTAAGAATGTAGGCAAAGAACTTTTGAAGAACCAAAGGAACTTGACTTTTATGTTAGCAAGGATGTCTAAGTAGACCTAATATGATCATCAACAACAATTAAAAAGAAATAAGCAACAGTAATAGCAGGTTCCTTATAAGGACCCCAAACATCCAAGTGCAAGAGTTCAAAGGCAAAGGTAGTAACATGATCACTACAATCAAATGGAAGACGATGGAATTTAGCTTCATTACAAACATTACAAATGAAGTGATTAAAGGAAAGACTTCTACATGCTAAAATGTGTTTAAGTTTGGATACCGAAGTATGACCTAATCTAGCATAGAAAACCTAAATTGAAATAAGAGAAAGACAAGAGTCGAAAACTAATGAAGGAGATGTTACATCAATTACACCATGATTTTGTTACTTATGAGCTACATGAAGAATATAGAGACCACATATTGCCCGTACTTTAGCCACTGTAGTTTTAAGGCTCTAGTCCTGGAAAATACACTCAAAGGAAGAGAAATGAATGACAAGACAATAATCTCATGCAATACAATGGATTGATAACAAGTTGTGTGTATGGAAATTTCCTAACAATCTTTGACTTATGTGAATATGGAAAGTATGTTACCTTTGTGCTTGATCCACCTCATATTGGTTGTCAAAATTTGAATTTCAAATTGATGAACATTCCAAACTTCTAGCCATGGTATCTTGTTGTTTGCTTGTTGATCCTTTTCCCAAAAATAAATATGTTTCCTTCTACAAAAAATTCTCACATTTCTTGAAAAAGATAATGAATGTTGCCTTGATATCATACGTCATTCTTGATCTAATATAGGCATGACTTTTGAATTTTGGAATGACTGACCAATTGTAAAATATTCTAACTTATTCTAGCTCATGTCACTTCCATTTTGGTAAAATTATGACTATTGCAACTGGAGCAAGAAAGGAACTTGACTCATTTTGTATTTTCTCGATCAAGGTGAATGTAGACTTGATTTTCCTCTTCATTCTTAGCCTATAATTGCTTAGATAACTTGTTGATATGATTTTCTTAAAATACTCCAGCATATATGGTCAAAATTCCATTCAAGTTGAGAGATATGAGCTACATCTTAATGGTGTATATTTTCCTTTACAAGAATATATCATATCTTCATATCATTTCTTTCTAAAGATATAAAATCCAACTATCTTCACAAAATATCTTCTTTTTCCCCTTATAATATGACACTTGTCATGCCCATCTCATCGAGATATCTTACCAAGCTTCTTCTTTGATTTTTCAAACCTTTAGAAGTAAAAAAAAAAATCATAAAAAAATTTGCACAAAATTATTTAAATAAATTTGATAAATTAATTTCTTAATTTATTCCTTATGGATTTTTGTCCAACTTAGTGGAACTCATTGGTTGTATTATCCAAATATACCTAATAAGTGGAGCTAGGTCTTCAACTTACTTAAAATCTAACTTAATAATCATTTTATAAAATTTTGTAAAAATCTCCTCCTATGCAGATTTTACCTAAATCCTCTTATTCATCTTCTATACCATCTACTGATCTATCCTTTGATTTTAAGCTTTTCTTATCAAACACTTGATTGGTCTTTTAAAAGTTTTCTTGTACACTTAGTAAACATATTAGCATTAACTTAATATAAATTTTGTTATCATAAAAACCAACTTAGGAAACTTAACACCTTTGATTAGATGAAGCCCGAAATCAAAGAAAAATCAAGGTTATATGACTACGACCTATACACTTTCAGCAACCAACCCATACTCATTATTGGAGTAATCACACTACCAATCCAATTGGAGGTGATCATAATGTGTTGGAAGATAAGGTAGACTTCCTTATCGTCAAATGTTAGTTGCCTTATAATATGATCATGGGTCAACTATGTCAAAATCTGTTTAGCATGGTTCCCTCAACTATACATTTAATGGCAAAGGTCCCCACTTTGATGGGAGTTGAAGTTTGTAAATAGGACCAACAACTCGAGAAGTCTTTATATCTAAAAAAATTCAAGCGCGAGGAAGTTATCTACATTGAAGCAAACCCTAAAGTTAAAGTAAGTGATATAGAAAGCACTGAAGAAGAAGTTAAGGAAGTATAGCTTAGAAGTGAGCTAAAGAAAACTACTAAGATTAGGAAATCCTTACCAATGAAACTCATACAAGATGTAATCAAATTCCTTCAAGATAATCCTGATGTGTTTGCACAGACTCCTTTGGACATGCTTGGCATCCTAAGAGAAGTTATGATACATAAATTAAAGATAGATTGTAATGCAAAGGTCATTCAACAGAAGAAAATATATTTTTCCCCTAAGCAGCAAGTTGCAATCAAAGAAGAAGTAAAATAATTATTAAAGGCAGGATTTATACAGGAAGAGCCATACCCGACTTGGTTAGACAACTATGTACTAGTCAAAAAGTCAAACTCAAGTGGCGTATATGCATAAACTTCATTGATTTAAATAAGGCTTGCCCTAGCTTCCCATTGTCAAAGATCAATCAAATGGTGGATTTAACTGCCAGACATGCATTATTTAGCTTCATGGATGCATTTTCTAGTGATTAGATCAAAGTGGAGAAGGAAGATGAGGTATACACTTCATTTGTCACTAATTAGAGAACATATTGTTATACTATTATGCTATTTGTGTTGAAAAATGCTAATGTGACTTACTAAAGACTAGTGACGAAGATGTTTAAGCTTAAATTCATCACAATGTAGAAGTGTACATCAACGATATAATTGTTAAGAGAAAAAAAGAAAACCAAAACCTTGTTGACCTTTGAGAAACCTTTGACACGCTAAGAAGGCAAACATGAAGCTGAATCCACAAAAATGTGTCTTCGAAGCCACATTAGGCAAGTTTTTAGGTCATGTGATAACTTAATAGGGGTATTAAGGCAAATCCAAGGAAGATAAGTACTACAAAAAACATAAAATCCCTAAGTACCATCAAAGAAGCTTAGGACTTGATAGGTCGAATTACAGCCCTCAACAAATTTGTCTCAAGAAGTAAGGGTAGATGCGGTTTGATTCAATATGGTTTGCCTCTCTTTACTGAATCAAATCTAATATAACAGTTTAATTTTTTTTTTTTAAATCGAACCTAGTCATATGGTTCGGTTTATAATTTTTTTCAAATTAATTAAATTTGGTTCAATCCAGTTTAACCCATTTATGTCAATTTTTTGTTAAACATTTTTATATCCAATAACATATTTTCCTTTCTATTAAAATTTTATATATTTCTAATTAATTTCTTATATATTAATCATGTGTAATAATACTTAGTAAAAAGTTGCACAAGATCTTAATAAATTTAACTTAATTAGACGAGGATAAAAAACTCTACTCCAATACACAATAACGAGGAGGGAGAAGTAAAACTGCCCATCCAAAAGCGATATGAATAAAACAAAAGAGATATAATAAAGACAGGAAAACATATGAGAGACAGGTAAAGAGCGCTAATGTTAGACCCTTAATTTGAAAACTTATAAGAAAAGGAAAATTTTCTAAATGTCAAAATTTTATGAAAATTAGTCAACTTATTCTTAATAATTAACTCAAAAATAAGACAAAGAAGAGCAAGATAAGAAAAATTCAATAAAATCTATGAAGATTGGTAAAATATATATATATATATATATAAAATGTACAAAACAATTGCTTGATTTTTTTTTTTTTTGTTTAACCAAAGGGTTTTGTTTAGTTTAAAATAGTTTGGTTTGGTTCACTTCCTTAAACCAAACCGCAAATTGCCTCTAAATAATGGAACGGAATTATGAGCCAAACGGTTTGTAAAAAAACTTATCTTTTGGTTCGGTTCAATTCGATTCATAGTTTGATCCATGGTTTGCGGTTTTCTTACCCAATCCTATCAAGAAGTGTCAAAAGATGTACTGAGTTTTTCAAAATCTTGAAAAACTTAAGGAATTTAGATGGACTAACGAATGTGAGGCTGTATTTCAAGAGCTAAAAAATTTTCTATTATCTACTCTTGAAACCCATCCTTGGAGAAGATCTATTCCTTATTTGTCTATTAGCAGCTAAGCTCTTTCCTTTGCATTAGTTTATATGGAGGGAAAAGAGAACTAATTGATCTATAATGCAAGTCATGTATTACAATGCCCATAGCAATGATACATGAAAATTGAAATGTTCATCTTTACCTTAGTAATATCAGCTAGAAAGCTAAAACCATATTTTGAGGCTCATCAAATTATGATCCTTATAGATTAGCCACTGCAACAAGCTTTACAGTAACCTAGCTCCTTAAGAAGAATGATGAAATATGCCCTTGAGATGCCTGCAGCGTCTAATACAAACCAAGAACAACACTAAATGCACAAGTATTGGCAAACTTTGTTGTGAAATTCACAGCTAAAGAAGATAATGCTAAGTTACTTGAAAAGCCTATATGGAATTTTTATGTCAATGGTTTGTTGACTCGAGAGGGTAGTAGAGCAGGCCTTATTTTGTGAGGACCACACAATTTAAAGATTAGATATGCATTAAAGTTTGGATTTATAGTTAATAATAGTGAGGCTAATATGAAGCCTTGATTGTCAAATTAAGACTGGTGAAGGAGGTTAGAGTTGAAAGGATAGAAGTGTTTTTAGATTTGCAGTTGATCATTAATCAAGTTAGAGGAGATTATGCAGCAAAAGAGGAGATAATGAGCAAGTACTCAGTTGTAGTACAAACATTCATAGAAGAATTTTCATCTTTTACTATTGTGAAGATCTTGAAGGCATAGAATATTGTTGCTATTAAACTATCAAAGCTAGCTTCCACCAAGCTTTTGCACCTAAACAATTGGCTTTTTATTGAGTATCTACTGAACATAAGCATAGAGGCATTGGAGTAATGATGTGAAGTGCAATCCTATTCAAAAGAATGGTTTTGAATGGATTCAACTATCAAGTACCTAAAGGATAGGGTACTCTGCTCTAACAAAAGAGGGGCTCAAAAGCTTGTATATTAAACCACAAATTACACCATGATTGACGACCAACTCCATAAGTGTGACTTCAATCAGCCATATCTTCGCTACCTTAGACCCAAGGAAGTGCAACGAATTCTCTTCGAGCTACATATAAGGGTATGTAGCAACCATGTTAATTGTTAAGACTCAGACATTCTACGTTTGCGCATTAAGGCTCAGTTCTTATTTGTCAACTATGAAGGAGGATGCTAAGAATATGGTTCAACAATACCCGTAATGGCAAAAGCACGAGGTTTTGACTCATGCCCCATTTAGTGAGCTACACAGCTTGTTCAATCCTTAACCTTTTGCTTAGTAGGGATTAGACATCCTTGAGCCCTTCCTCAAGACCACCGAACAATGGTAATTCATATTAGTTGTAGTAGACTATTTTACCAAGAGGGTAGCAGTCAAGGCATTAGCAAGGATAACCAAGCATAACGTTGAGTCGTTTGTACTAAATTTTGTCTTGGTAAGATTCAAGGTCCCTTACATGATTATAACTAATAATAGTCTACAGTTTGACAATGATAAGTTCTAAGCTTTCTATAAAAAGCACAACATTCGATTGAATTACACCTCAGTTGCTCATCCCTAAACTAGTAGACAGGTAGAAGCAATTAATAAGACTGTATGGTATAGTTTAAGGTGAAGGGTCTATCAAGCCAAAGGAAGGTAGGCTAATGAGCTCCCAAAAATTTATGGGGATAAAAGACCACCTATAAGACATCAACTAGGGATACTCCATTCAGATTGGGATTTGGGTCAAAGGTCATCTTGCCTATTGAATTAGAATTACCCAATTCGTAAACACAAGGATTCAATACCATGGCAAATCAAGTCAACCTAATAGCTAATTTTGACACCATTTAGAAAATCATGGGCATCGTAAAAGCAAGGATTGCCACCTATCAACATAGGGTAGCACGATATTATAACCAAAAGGTCAGTCATAAGGATTTTTAAACTGGAGACTTAGTTTATAGAAAGATGGAAGCAATAGGTATGCGAGATGCCTAAGGGACACTTAAAGCAAATTAGGAAGACCCAATACGAATCTAAGAGGTCGTAAGAAATGATGCTTATAGGTTAGAGAGGTTGGATGGGTAAGTTATTCCTCGAGCTTAGAATGTCAAGAATTTTAAGCTATACTTTGAGCAAACTTTTGTGATTTTCAATTTATTTATGAACTTGTTGTTCCTACTTATTACATTTTAGTGATTGCTTCTAGATCTATGTCGGGCAATAGTCCCAACTGTGATGAAACGACAAGTTTATTCTTTTTAATCTCTTATATAATGTTACATTTATATTTAAGTTTATCCTAATCAAGTTGTGATCAATGGATAACTTAAAGAAAGTTTAAGCCTATTTGGTGAATGAGCTATCTTAATAAGTTCTAGCCTAAAATGGTTAACAAACTCAACTAGAAAATCTTAATAAGTTCCCACTTAATATAGTTAACAAACTTACTAAGTCCATACCTCTAAAAGGTTAACGAATAAGTGTTCATTGCTTAATCAAATGCAAGGTTTAAGCACAAAATGTTAAAAGCCTTATCACGCTCCAAAAAAGCAAAGTTATAACAGTCCCGCCATATAAGTCATCCTAAGATAGAAACTATCCTTACAGCTGCTATCTTAGACTTAGTTCACACCAGGTGTACTCGAATCTACCCCTTTGAAGTACCCAATTCAATATCTGTTTGATATAAACCTATAGTGTAATTCTCTAAAATAATTTGTTAAAAAAAAAAATAAACTAGTAATTTGACCTTATAAAAGAGTAGCAGTAAATCCCATAGGTACCTATCATTTTACATACAGACCAAAATATTGAAAACTACCAAGCCCTTTGAAGAGTCATGTATAGTTTTCCTTAAAAGATAAAAAGTTAATACGAAGGGTAATAACTAGCCATTTCTTGTTACATCTCGCTCCTTATCTCAGTTTACTAGTGTTCTATTGTTGGGTAGGCACTTATAATCCATTTAAGATTTGTAAAACAACCTATAGGGGAATAAGCGACAACTTGCTTAATAAGTGGAGCAAAGATAGAAGTATGCACTCAACATAACACAAGCAAGGCTTTTAACCAAGTTAATTAAATGCAATGCATGTATAAGCAAATACCATCATACAATGTTATTCAATCCGTCATGAGATTAGAGAAATTTCATCCGCTCTAATTCAGGTTGAGGAGATTGACGTCGCACACTTGCAAATTGAGATCGAACCGAGGCTTGTGCAATGGAGAACACCCTCCTCTAGTGACCACTTTCGAACCGTAACCCTCAACCTTGTCGTGACCTCCTCTCCTGTCACTTAGTTCAACTACGGGTGGAGAAAGGACCATTTGAGCTATCCTCATCGAAGGGAGTCTATGGTTGGTCCGAGAATCCTAGCCATTACTTCTAGTGGGTTACGATGCACATCAAGTTAGATGTTAAGTTGAGTTTGAGTTAGTTTTTTTTTTTTTTTTTGGTGATCAATCAAGCTCAAACAATTCAAGCATAATAATATTCACAGAATAACCATATCATGGAGCTCAGTTCTCATTACAACAAATCAAAACCCAACCATAAACACTATATATGCACAAACAGCTAATTACAATCACAAGCCAATACATACCAAGGTCTTCAGATATTTTAAAATAATATCCTAAAATGCTGTAAATCATTAATCCCACTTACTTATATTGAAGCTCACTCCAACAAATCTGAAACATTAAGGCTTTACTCACTCGAAAATCCTATATATACTAAAGCTTATATTCATTTTTCGTAAGATTTATAAAAACATTAAGGTTTTATCTAGTATTTAGTTGAGATGTTATTTATATAGTTATTCAGTAGAGTTTCATATATATATATATATATATATATTTATAGACATACACATTATATATATCTTATTTTATTATATAGGTCATAAAAATTTACTTAATAATATCTAATATACACAATTTATTACTACTTATACTATATTGTTTCGATTATATTGAAATATATTTACTATTGTTTATATTACGCTTTAATTATAAAAAGATCGTCGTAAAACGATATTTTCAGTAATATTACAAAAAATATCTAGTTTATTATCTAAAGTAATTCAATTTTTGTAAGGTTAGTATCATGGAGTTTGTACTCGACTAACGTTTTACTTGTTCATTTAAAAGATTATCTGTAAAGGGTATTTCTATTGCTAATATACAAATAAAGCTATATAGCAACTAATATCATATTAATATCGTATTGTGTAATGAAAAATATATGTTCACATAATTTTGCAACAAAGTATAATGAATTATATATACTTAAATTTTACGAAAGTAATGATGTTAAATTTTTAAGAATATAAAGTTCAATTTTTAATAATTCTGGTAAATAATTATTACTAAAGATCTACTTATTTTAAGAATCGGTGTTAATAATGTACAAGTTTTACAACTATCAATATTCTAAGTTCATAGTTCAAAAAGAATAAACCGATACAGATAAAATACTTCTTTCAAGAAAATAATAAGATAACAAATATCTTTTTTCTATAACTATTAAATATCAATTAAAAGAAAACACTTATAATCATAGAATCAAGGTTACTTGGAAATATCAAATGTCGAAAAATATTTAAATCTTTTAGTTCTTTTTCTTCTTCTTCTTCTTATTTTTTTTTCCTCTCAATCTCGCCATTTCTCTCGATCTCTCTTTTCTCCCTATTTTCTCTTCCCCTCTCCTCTCTCTCTCTCTCTCTGCCTTCCTTTCCTTTCATTTTACACCATCTAGTGCTTCATAGCTTTTAAAGCCATTTAATGCACAATTCTCATCGCCTCGACTAAAGGTGGTGACTTATATATATATATATATATATATATTTTCTTTTCCTTTAAGATATTTTAATAAATTTACTATATTTTATTTTATACTTATCTAAATTTCTAGAATATTCTATCGTTTCACTGTAAACATTATTTATAATTGTAATTTCTTTTTCTTCCTTATGTTGTTATTTCAAGTAAGTTTTAATGTAGTTATTATTAAAAATATTAGTAATATATAATATATAGTTAAGTTATATTAATTATTTAGGACTTATTTATATATATTTTATATGAAATTTTACTCACCATTATTAATTATTAAGATCATATAGTTAATTCTAAAAAATTTATCATAAACTATATTTAAAATTATAAAACTCTACGTTATAACAATTAAACCCAATAAACTTAATATTTCTAAGAAAATTTCATATAAATGAGCTTAAAGTGAAATATTAAAACTATACGATTACTTCGTTTAAATTTTCTCCTAGTTATGAGTGTTTAACTTAATCCCACGAACGTTATCATAAATCATAATTTCTTAAGTGTCTCTTAAGCATTAAAATTTTTTTTCCAATTAATTCTTTTGATTATATATCTATGTCTAAATGTAATTAAGATGTTTTTACACTTATGAATACTTCTAATTAATCTAATAAAGAGAGAATATCCAACCAACTAGGTTTATACTAATTCAATTATTTTTGCATATTATCTTGTATTATTAATAATATTATTATACCTATTATTCTATTGTTAAGATCCATATTCTTATGGTTACTAGTAATATTAGTTTAAACTATTTTATACCTATTGACCTAACTTCTAAATATATTTTTCTATAAAAGATATAAACTACTCGAACACTAGTAGGTTGAAGTCATGTGACATTACGTATTATATATTTTTAGACTTTTGAGTTAATTTACGAGTATAATTATTATTTATACCGAGTTTACTCATAAAAATACATGTATACTCATATAGTATATCATACTATATTATCTCATTTTATAGCTTAATTAACTTATCTTTAAATTTTTGTCGCATTCTGAACTCAATTTTGGAAGTTCTGAGCAATTTTGTCCTATATTAATAATCATACTTCTAGGGAAAAAATTTGGATCTTGGGTAATTATTTTCAAAATCTAATTTCACTGGGTCACTTCAACTAAGTTTTCTATCTTAGTCGTAAAGTTGGGGCTCAATCTAATAACTTTTCCCTAAAGCCTTAAATTCAACTACAATTGCCCTAAATTCAACTTTAGGGTCCAATATAGAGTAAATTCTTACTATTTTAATTCTATTCTTGATATTTTTATTATATTATGGATTTCTAAACATATGGAAATTCTTTGATTAAGATTATTATATTCCTCATAAGTTTCTTGTCTAATCGGTTTACTTTCTCGAATGTTCTAGATCAACTATTAACCCTAATTATACAAAGACAGGGCTTTTGCCTAATACTTAGGTGTTCATATCTTGATTACTGATTTATGGGATATTATAAGCCTTATCAAGCAAACATGTTATACTTCAACTGACTAAGTAAACGATGAGTGAAATAAGATGCATAAGAAATGAATCAATATAGACAACTAAAATAAGTCCAACAAATTACAATGATAAGATTGGTATACTAGTCAAACAAAGTTCAAACTAAAAGAAAATTTAGCTACGCAATCGTTCAACTACATTTTGTTTAGGTAGATTCACTTAAATGGGATCTTGATCAACAAGGGGAACTTCTGTTGGAGCAAGTTCCTCTAAAGGCATAAGGTCTTTAGCAATAGTAAGAGGATCATTAAATTGCTCCTAATTGTTACCCTCCTCCTACGTTGGCATCTTTTTCATCACTGTTGCCATCATCATCATTATCGACATCAATGTAAGAGAGATTGTAATCAGAATGTGCTTTTAATACTTCTTCCTTAGCTAGTTGCACCCTTTCTAGCAATTTCTTTAGAAGAAGCCTCTCATAGTGACTGCTCAGCATGATAATTTCAAAGGCTTCTTCTATGGAAATTTTTGCCTAATTAGCTTGCTCTAGCTCAGCTATTCGAGCTTCTAAGAAGGAGTTATCCTTTAAACTCCTAATCTCAACCCTTAAATTGTTCTCCTCCTCGATCATAGAGATAATAGTTTAGCTTAAATTCTAGCATGTTTCCTTTTATTCTTGGAGTTGCTCTTTTAGTTCCTCGGTCTCCTTGAAAAGCTCTTCATTTCGAGCTTTTATAGAGAGAAGTTCCTCTAAAGCTTCTTTCTAGGCTTTTTACTTAGACTCCAATAGCCCCTTAAGCTTTTCCATTTCCATCTCGGCCTTGATCTTAACATTCTCAATGGTTATTGTTTTCATTTTAAAGGCATCATAAGCCTTCTTTACTCTTTGTAAATATATAACTTCGAGTCAACTTAAAATACCGAATAAGACTAGAAGAAATGAGAATACTTACCCTCCCCATCTCCTCCTTAGCCTCTTCAATGGCTGTCATAACTTGTCCACTTGTCTATGACACAAAAACAAAAGAGTTAATAGCTATAAATGCGTTACAAACTATATAGCTGTCTTACAAGTAGACAAAATCTTACATCATATAACTTTGCAACTACATGCACTTTCAAGTTGCCTCCATTCTTTCAAAGTCCCTCTTCAAAATCCTTTTGTCCTTAAAAAGAATGATCCCCTCCATTGAAGCTAGGGCTTTCATCTTCTCTTCTAAAGTGGAATCAGTGTTGAGAATTGTCTAACTCTAGTATTGAACAAAATAATAGTTATCCTCTTTTTGTGAGACAAAATCAATAGAAGTAATCCTACAGGCCTTTTTTACACATGGTAAAGGAACTTCATCTGTATTATTTTTGGGATCCTTAGTTAAACTATCTGAACTAGGGTCCTTAGATCTCTTGGCAGGAGGGTCCATCTCAATCTCCTTACCTTTGTCTTCTTTAAACCTTGTAGAGAAGCCGGCTAAGGTAATGTCGAGCTTAGGATTGGAGAGCTTGACGATGGAACTTCAAGAATAGTCCATTGGTCAACATTCTTAGTTAATTTTTTAGCGACAATTGCCTTAAGTTTAGTTGACTCCTTCTCTTTCATAATAGTTCTAGTATCATCCCTTTATTATAAAGCTTTACCTTTCTCTGTAACTTGGGGATAACCCCTTATATCCTTCTCAACAGCTTGTTGGGTGCTGCTTTGTCCAATCATAACCTTAACGACAAGCTTGTCTAACCTTTTCTTTTTGGTCTTCACTTGTACCAACAACTTTCTTAGGTCAACATTGCTAGCACCCATATCTATAACAAAAAGCAACAATTAAAATTCAAAGCATGAGAACAAAAAGCTTATAAGACTGTACCAAACAAAGCTCAAAGAGTTAAGGTACCCCCATGAATTGTCTTGATTGGCCTCTTGCTACTAGTTTAGCTTGATACAAAAAGGAGATTAAGTCATACCTTCCTTTTCGTCAATAGAAAAATTGGTTCTCCGTTCTCATGTCATTGGATAATTATCTCAGCATCTTAATGAAAGAATTTATCATGCTGCCTTTCTTGGAATTTTTTTTCATAGCTATGGTGTCATTAAGCATTAACCTAATGTCTTCCATCGTAATGGGCTTTGACCATCTACTCCAGAAGCTTAGGTCTGCCTTTAACCTAATTGATACAAATTTGTCATGTCGGTGATGAATTTTAGACTCTAAAAACCCCATAAACTTCCTTTTATATCAAGCAACGGTAGAAAACCAACTATCCATCTGATACTTTATTGTGAAAAAATACCAAAGGAGTTGTATAGTAGCTTGAACTTCCAACTCTTCACAAATTATCTTAAAAGCAACCAAAATTCTGTAAGTGTTTAACGTGAACATGCTTAGCAACACCCAAAAATAATTGAAAAAAGCCCTTTGAAAATCAAAAAAAGGAATATGCAAATTGAACTCAAAATACTTCAAATACAAATGAAATTCGCGATTGAGGGGAAAACAAACTCTCTCATCCTTCCTCAACTTCCAAAGTTTCCATTCTTCAAGGAGACTTTTGAAGTAATCTTTATACTTAACCACAATTTCTTTAACGATATCACTTTGAATTTCATTTGGTGTATTGACATCATGCACAATATCATTGTAAAGATACTTTATAGTTTTCTTGTCTTGTCCATCATTGGGATTAACATTAATTGGCAAAGCCTTAATGCGAGCTAACTTCTCGTACCAATTTATTGCACTACTAAAACTCAAAGTCGAGCCACTAAAGATTGAGGCTAACCCTATCATTTCATGGGGGAAGAAGGAGTAGCCTTAAAATTAGGAGTAAAGCAGATCTTGCTCTTAGCCATAGTCAAGAAGGTTAAGGAGTTTGATGATTTTGGAATGGTTGAAAAAGAATAAGGAGAACATAGCGTTTTTTGGCAAATGACTAAGAAGAAGATTTGCTTTCTTGGGACTAAAAGGGTGGTTTTCAAGATTGAAATTCGATTTGACTATAAGGCCTACTGATGGAGGATACATGTATGTTATTATGATCTAACAGATGTAGTGTCCCTAACAATTGTACAACATGTAGGAGCAATCATAACTAACATAACTGTTGTCACATACATACATATAGCTAGCAAATAAGCGTGAAAGTAAAGAGTCAAGGCTCTTGGATTAGAAGCTTGCACACCATGAGACAATGAGTTGATGAGAAATGAAAAGTAAAATTTAAAGAATGTATTTGTAAATAGTTTGGCAATCCTACTTGATAATCGTATAATCCTGTAAGAGTACAAGCTCAAATGCTTGCTTGTTTTGTTTAATGTACCAAGACTACATTAAGCTCACTCCCATACTTAAATTCTTGACCATGGGAGTCCAAGGTTAAATGTTGATAGTGGATTATCATCTTCATTTACAAATACTTGGTATTTTGTCAATCTATCTCAAATTTGAAGTTGCATTATGTGTAATTTCTTAACTTAAGACTATCACCAAAGGAGGTCTTCAATTAGCCCAATACAGTTAGGTCAGCATCTTTGTTGCTAACCTATTTCAGCTACCTAAGAAACCCTCTAGCCTGACTGACCAATAGATTGAAAGGCTCGACTCACTCTATTTAAGCATTTTAATTTGAAAGAAAGGGCACATGTAGCTTAGAAATTACTGACCCATAATTGCATTACTGCTTACTCCTCCTCACATTCTGTACATGATGAAATTCTGAGGTCGCTATGTGTCTTGGACGATTCAACCTTCTTGACATTGCAATTATAAGACAAGCTGCAAACCTTCTATAAGAACCCTTTAAGCACTTATATCATTCACTCGCATACTTATCCTCTAAAACATATAAATACACTACTAATTTAAGTATCGGAGTTGCTATACCGGATTAGCTCTGATATCGTCTATAGCCTTACTTTTTTTCTCTCTTGTAGGAATCAACAACTTACACCAATTTTGACCAACAAAAGTAGGGGTCAACTCGGGTTTGATGACACTAGATTATAGAACTTGCAATCTATATTTATAATCGTCTAATGATTTGTAATATCAAAATATAAAAACAAAAGTTTATACAAAGAATAATTTTCAAAATGTACATTAATATTTATGATTTAGTGTGTCCATAAAAAAAATGATTAGCTGTGATAATTTAGGTAGATTTATTGTTGCAATAAGGAGAGATAGTGATGGGAATCTAAGGTTTAAGTCGTTTATGTTAACCTATCTACCTAATGTATGGACCTCTCTTAAGGCTCTAACATCCCCAAGATTGAGAATGCTGACCTCTAGTCCACTAACTTGGGGCCAACTAAAGGAACTTTCAAACTTGGTCACCCGAGTACTCAAAGGATAGGTAGACAAGGATGAGATCACATATATTTATGGATTCCGAGCTCACTACATATTGTACTATCGTACTGTCATCCGAGCATCCAAACCTCCGACTAAGCTACAAGCCAAACTAGGACAGTTTAGGTGTACAATAGAAGTCACTAGTCTCCCTCCTGTCTCAAGGTCTAAGTTGAGGTCTCTAAGTACTAACCTTTACAAGGATGAAGATCAAAACAGCTTAGCACCTAGTAGCTCCATTTGTATTAGTTTATCCCTTCTACTAGGTGCCCATCTAATACAGGACAACACCATATGCCACCAAGAATGAGGAGGAATCTACTAACCAAAGCTTCCTTTTCCATAATTCCTTTTGTACCCTTGATTATCCCTTGTATTATACTCATTTTGGAATGTACCCTTTTAGTCTTTTCTCTTTGTAGCAAATAGCTCTAATTTGTAGATATTTAAACCTTTGTAAGAGGCAGAAGGCATGACAATCATCTCTTACCTTAAATATTACTAAGTACCTTCTCTTTGATAAAACTGTGTGGTTTGGTTGCCAATTACTTTTATCTAGTTCCTATTCTAGCTAAGAATTAGTGGCAAGCATCCTCATTACCACTATTTGTGATAATATCAAGTGTGTAGTGTGAGCCCATCGTGTAAGCCTTGGTAAGTCATATCTTAGGCTTGCAGTTGAGTTAGAAAACCCCTTCCCTTCCATTTCTCTCTATGAGAAGGACCCATTTCCAAGCTCGAGGTAAGCCCTATTGATTGAGGATCGCCTTAGGCACATTAAATAGGAAGGTACACATGCACGCCTAGATCACGTAATATAGAAGAGATCTAAAGTAATTCTTTAGTAGTGGATGTCATACTATGGTATTCAACTTCTCTATTAGAAATAGATACCTCATATTGCTTCTTTGTCTTCCAAGAAATCAATAAATTTCCTTACATAATATAATAACTAGTGAGATGCTTTTGATTAATGATGCAAGAACTCGTTCAAAATTAGAGTGACTTAACAAATTAAGTAAATTAGATGATAAGTGAAACAAATAAGATATGAAGTGCCTTTAAGACATTGGAGAACATGAAATATAGTATAAAGATTTATTGTTTTTGGTTGAGAATGGAATAAACTCAACTTATATATAGCAAATGAAATATTCGGCCTTATGAAAGTAAGATATCATAATTGTCCAACAAGATAGTGACAAAGTGAAGGAATAACCAAAACTTCTCCCTCAATATTGTTGAGTTTAAGACCTATGGAAAAGGAAAACGAGTTAACTCTATTGCCAATAAGCCAATATCCATGAAAATATCAATAATGAACTTTCTTTGGTTTAATAGAGTTCCTTCTTAAGTATGACGAATTTCCATACCAAAAAAGAACCTAGCTAAATCAAGGTCTTTAATGGTAAAAGCTTTATATAAATCATGCTTGAACTTGACATTTGAAACCACTCAAAACCTACTTAGTGAAAAGTGCATAATCACATTTTGATAAGTGTAAATTACTTTACACTTTCAAGCCATATTTAAGCATAAATTATTCATAATTGTGATTCAATTCTTTAGTTTTGGTACTTAATTATATAATGTATTAATTTTAGATAAATCACGAGCAAGAGAATGGAATTTACACAAGAATAATGACTTTTAAGTCAATTACGGCTGTGAGGAAAAGAAAACTTTAAAGGAAAAACAAGAATTATTCAATCACAGTAGTAATGAAAAATGATTGCATTAACCAGCACCGATCACGCCCTTTATCATGAGCATGATTAAGGAAGCATTGATGATCCCTCTATCAATCATGGCTGTAAACGCATAGCAGGAGGGTAATCACGCCCTCAACATAGGTGTGATTGGTTGTAATAATGTGACAAAGAGTTCATATCCATTATCATGGCCGTGATTAGTGTAAAATCTTATTTTTCAAGACTATTACTCCCGAGTCATGAGTGTGATAGGAGTAGACACAACTATTCTTCTTCAACTTTTTCATACAAATCAGTGTGGGGGAAATGTTTTAACATCAGACGTTATCTTAAAGTAGTATATTCGAGTCCGTTGATGAGAAGAGTATAAATATACTACAATTTTTGGGAGAAACGAAACAAGATTAAGAGAAGAAAACATCAAAACGAATACCATCAAGGAATACAAGAGATCATAGAATTAAGACCATTAAGTTTTTCTTATTCATGTTCCTAGTGTAATGATACTATGACATGAGTTTGTGTAACATTCTTCATTAACTTTGAGAGAATTGTGAAGAATCTATACCAGAATCCTTCAAGTGAATCAAAAGAGGTTTTATTCTTTTCTCTTCTTTTATGTCGTGTTTTAATTCCTTTTTCTTATTTCTCTGTATTTATCCTTTTTCTATCATGTATAAGTGATAAAATAGGGTTTATGAAGTCATTTTAACATGAATGTATTGTGAATTGTTACTATTCTTAGTAATTACGAATTTTTAGTAATTAGAACTTCATATAAATTGAGATAGTGTAGTGTACGACACAATCTTACGGTAGATCTCAATGGAATACATCAAGAGATGATTCCATTAAGTAGATCTTAATCACGAGAACGATCTACTCCTGTTAATAGAGATATCATTAGGAAGTTCACTGCATGTTTAGGAAATTCAAGGATTAGTAAGCTTCTAATGTAATCTTCACTTGTCCATTCTTTGAGAAGAGATTCTAAAGAATGCAATCAGGATTAGAATTGAGTAATTTTGAGAAGAATATTCATGAGTAAAGAATTCCTGCAAATGAGTAATTATTAGGATAAATAGTTCATAAGTCATGTTAATATGATAGAGCAAACCTACTTTGTAAATTATTGTTTCTGTATTATAATTCTATCTGTTGTATTTTCTAGGAGTAATCTTAGAATTAGTACAGTTTAGTTGTAGAGATTAGTTAAATTATTTCATTAAATCATTTGGTAGCTAGTTAATAAGAAGAATATTTAGTATTAGTGTTTGAATCCTCTTCCTAGTGGAGACGACCCTATACTTATCCATACTAACAAATAATATGTACACTTACTTATTTAACCGAATAAAAGATAAAATATATGAATTTAATTTGTAAAACTTGAAAGCTCTATTTAGAGGTGATCACATTTCAATTGTGTGAAGCCATAAATCAATAAAAACTATAAAATTTCAAAATTCCATAATTGTAATGCTTGTAAGTTCCACAACCAATCACTCAAGGTTTCGATCGGTTGAAAGATCCGATCAAGCCTAAATTATAAACTATTGAAAGAAATATTAGTAAAAATGACCCCATAAACGTGAATTTAAGAAAATAAGTAATAAAATAGAAGACTATAAAATTTTCAAATTTTAAGCATAATAATTACTAATTACCGAAAAGGTAAAAAGTGTAATCTAATAACTAATAAATTACTAGAGATAGATTATATGTATACTAAAAATAATAGAATGACCTAAATAATATTTAAGAATATTTATTTGTACTATATATGAATTTATATGTAAGTATAAATACGCGTAATTACTTAAAATACGTGAAATGTGCTAAAATAATACTAAATACTTAAAGAAAATTCATAATTAATTAAGAAAAATCATGAATGATCTAGAATTGGGTCGTGGCAGCTGGGAAAAATAAGAAAAAATTCGGCCAATTAAATTAAGACAACACAAAAGCCAAAAATTAAGGGATAAGGTAATTGTCTTATCCCATTTAATACACAATAAATCCCCTAAAGCCCTATAAATAGTAGGAAAAATCAAAGAGCTCATTTTGACAGTTTGGAAAGTGAGAAAAATAGAGAGAGGCAAAAATTGAGAGAAAAATTCAAGTTAGAAAAAAATTAGGAAAAACTGTGCAATTAGGGCCTTTAAAGGGAACCCCCACCAAACGAGCAGCTGGAAATGGACCGCCACCACCACCACCACCACATGGTGGTGGCAGCACCTAAGCCTGTCGACAAAGCCACGGTGGCCGGCGGTGGCCGGAGCTACCCAGATCGGTAAGTCCGATTTCCAGCCCGATTCTTGTGTAATTTTGTAAAAATAGTAAATATTATTAGAAAATTATGAATTTTGTTGTTATGGAATATTTTTGTATGTAGTTTTTAGAAAAAATATTATTTTGATAAAAATATGCCTCATGACATAGGGTCCTTAAGAAATCATGCAAAACATAGCATATTTCGGTTTAGAAATAAACGACCTTGGAAGTGTAGTTTCGAGCCCAAATTTTTGTGTCGATTACTTAGATGATATAGAACAGTGCTATGAAGCTCGTTTTCAAAAATTAATTTTCGAAATTTTTAGATAATTTTTAGGCTCTAAAATGAGGCATAAAATGGGTAATTTAGGATTAATTAAGTAATTAAATGATTAATTACTGATTTAGTGAATAATTATATGTTTTAGGATATTGAAATTTGATGGAGTATGATACTTGTAGCATTTAAGGCGTTAGATGTAATTATTAGGTTAATTATGTAGTAAATGATTAATAAGGAAAAATAGTTAACTTTAAGTTAATTTTGTAAATTAGGGAAATTAGGAGTAAAATCTGATTTAGGATGAATTTAGATATTTTGAAATGATAGTTGATGTTTAGGGATGGTAATTAAAGTGATAGAAATATTAGAAGTGCACTATGTACATAATAGGCAATAATGCATAATATATAATTTTTGAAAATATAATAAATAGAAAATATTAGGATAAAAATTGATATTATATAAATAATAGGGATATATAATAAATCTGATAAGAAACTTAAATTTATATAATTATATGAAAAATGTAAAAATTTTTCACATCAGGAGTAAATTCGGTATACTAATAAGGATATAAGTGTACCGTATGAAATAAAATACTGACTAGAGATAATAATGATATTTAGGAGATCGGGAAGTAATGTGATTAATTTCACATTATGAATTGAAACGAATTTCTAGGGTTGGAATATAAAACATTACTTAAAAATCGAACTAGAACCTAATTTAGAAATCAATGCGGAAATCAAACTCAAACCTAACCCCAACCCTAAAATAATTATAAAAGACTTGAGACCTAGATAATTAGGCATATTAAACCCTAAACAAAACCTAACAATAAGTGTTATAGGATAAAATAAACCTATAACAGTAATATGAAAACTAAAACCACGTTTGTGTTATAAGGATGATCGGCGATGACTTGACCAAGTCGAACCTTGAGTGAGTAAGCGAGCGAGGAGTCAAAGTAAGTTGGGATTAATACGATACTATATTTTGGAGGCTTAAGATTATACTTGGTTGTGCTTGTTAGATAGTTAGATGTGTGCATGTGCTTGATTATGAATGATACTATGATTCTGTTTGTTGCTCTGGCATGTATTGTATGATTTGTATGAAATGATTGATCACCCTAAACTGGACCTAATCAAATATACGACCAATAATCATAATCGGACATGCATGGCAATTCGTTAGGGAACTTAAGACTCTCCGGCCAAATACCGACCCCTTCGGAAGGGATAGCGCAGGATTGCAAAATGGTCCCTTCTTCATCCTTAGCCGAACTAAGTAATAGGAGAGGAGGTCACGGCGAGGGTGAAGTCAGTGGTTCGAAGGTAGTCGCAGGAGGAGCGAGGTCTCTATTGCACAAGTCTGAGTTTGGTCGTGAGCTGTTGCATTAATGGCAACTCCTCAACCCAGATTAGAGCGGGTGTAATTTCTCTAATCTCACGACGGGCCGGACATCGTCATGCGATGACATTTGCTTGCACATGCATTGCACCTAATAAGTGATTGAAAACCTTGTTGTGTTTTTTATATAGTTTTAAGTCCTTCGTCTTAACTTACTGAGCTGTGGTTGCTCACATCCCTATAGACGTCGTACAGGTGCTGGCTAAAAAAGCGGCAAACCACTACTTTGAAGCTAGCAACTGCTGAATCTTGGAGAGTGAGGAAAAAAATTGAAGAATAAACACATAACTTTAAGGTCTAAGTTTTTATTTTAGAATTATTTTTCATTTCCGAATAACGTAATAATTAGAAAATATATTACAGAAAAATATTGTAAACTTTAGTTACAATAGATGAATTATAACATATATATATTTCCTCATTTTTTTTAAGTAAATGATTTATTTAAATTATAAACTGTTTACTTTAAAGCAGGTTAGTCGTGGATACTTTGTGTAGATCAGGTCTAAGATAGCGGTTGTAAGGCTAACTTCTATCTTAGGATGGTTTACACGGTGGGGCTGTTACGACTCCGCCGCTTCGGGACGTGACAATTCTTGCTTAAGTTCATAAAGGGGAAGCTTTAAGGTACACGCTTAATTCAATTGAGCATTGTCATGTCCTTCCTAAGGTAACATACGTATCTTCTTGTCAAGGTAGTCATGTAAGAAAGTATTATTTACATTAATTCGATGTAATGACTAGCCTTGAGCAATTGCAATAGCTATAGAAACATAAATAGTGCCGAGCTTTGCAATTGGACAAAAAGTATTATGATAAACTTTCCTTTTAACTTAAGTATACCCTTTGGCTACAAGTTATGCCTTATATCACTCTATTGTTTGACTTAACCTAAATTTTCTGTTAATTACGACCACCTTGAGATAGCTTTCTCGCCTTTTGGTGAGGTGAAAGCTCTCGTAGGGCTTAAAAGAGTAAGCTTAAGTCTCTTTTCATGATATAAGCCACATGGCTTCAAAATTAAACCCAAGAGGGCTTCATAAAGCAAATGCCTTCTTATATGCCTATTTATGCACGTAAGAAAATCGACTAAAGGTGAGAGTAGACAAGCTAGTCTAATGATCTTTATTCCGATCATATCAAGTTAAATCTTCTTAGAATATTCCCAAAATTAAGTCCATGAGGCCTTCCACTAGTTTAAGAAATCAATTGGATCCAAATGCCCAATTATTGAAAATCTACATTAGGCAAATGTAATGATAAATAAATGTAATTGCAACTTGGTTATGAATTTTTTGAGAGTCTAATAGTGACAGAATGAACAAATTTAAAGGATGAAAGGTAGAATTTAAAGAGTTAAAAGTTTACAAATTGTATATTATAATAGATACATATTCTCTACTTAATAGACTTTCTTTTTTTCCCTCCGAAAATTAGAGAGTAGAGATAATCCTTTTCAAATGACCTTTTTTTTTTTTTGGAAACATACAGATAGAAAAGTATGCAATATGATTGCTCTAGATACTAAAAAAATTCATTTCCTTAATGACTTACGGTGATCAATCTTTCTAATATAATGTGTATGCATATAAATTGATTGACGTAATTTGTTTTTGGGTGAAATTTTCAAACAATAACTAAAATACATGACCTAATAATAGTAAGAGAGGGGAGAAAGCAAAAGCTAAACCAAGTTTATGCCATTTAAGAATGACACCCTTTATGTTTCTTCTGTTTGTCACTATTATATCCTTCTGATATAAAAATAGAATGTCGTCAATGTAATAAGGTAATAATTACTAAGCCATTAACATTATTGGTAATGATGTATGGACACAATATATCTAAAACCTCTAACAATTTAACTTATAGAACAGAACGATATCCATCACAAGGCACATCCTTTAACAAGACTTTTCTATGAAAAGCAAAGTTCTAGAACACAAAGAATAACTATGAAACCACTGTTTGTTATCTAGTTAGCTAGAAAATTTATAAATATAGTAACTTGTTTTTTTTTATATATAAACAGGGCACCACTTCAATAATGCAAAAAATAAACAAATAATTTCCCTCACTTTGATAAGAAAACACATCAAGATGTATGCTCGATTGTCTCTCCTCTTACTCCTGGTTAACATTGCATTTGCAAGGCATGGACACTTGAAAAAACCCCACAATATATTCCTTCTTGCAGGCCAAAGTAACATGGCCGGTCGTGGAGGTGTTAAAGAAAACAACGTAACTCATAAAAAGAATGGGATGGGATCATCCCTGCTGAATGCCAACCAAAGAATGAGATTCTCCGCCTTGATGAAAGACTCAACTGGGGCATTGCCAAAGAACTACTTCATCGTGGCATTGATTACAAGAGGACCAATGGAATTGGTCCGGCAATACCATTCGCTCGTGCACTATTGAAAACCAACCCAACCTTCGGGGTAATTGGTTTGGTCCCATGCGCATATGGAAGCAGTCACATCTCTCAATGGCAACCTGGGACCCTTTACTATAATCAACTAATAAAAAGGGGGAAAGAATCTATTAAAAATGGTGCAAAATTAAAGGGACTCCTTTGGTGGCAAGGAGGAGCAGATACTGGGAAGAAAGAGGATGCTGAATCCTATAAAAAGAATTTGGTTAATTTTTTCAATAGTGTTCGTTCTGATCTTAATACTCCAGATCTCGTAATCATACAGGTATTAATTTACAAATATACGTGTTATTTCTAATTCAAAATTTTCCTAGCCTCGCTTTTTTTTTTTCTGTCTCTATGTCAAGTTGCATTTTGCATGCGGAATTTAAGATGAGAATCGCAACTCTCCCATTCATTATTTCACTAGATTTTGAGAAATGATTTCACTCCACTTTGTTGGACATGTGAATAGGTTGCCATACCACCGTGGAACAAGGCATATGCTGGAGTTGTTAGAAAAGCTCAGTTGGAGTTGAAGATGCCAAATTTATACACCGTGGAAGCACCACAAGATTTTACTACAGAAGATGGAAAACACTTCACTGCTAAGAGTCAAGTCAAAGTTGGACGATTATTGGCCAAAACTTTTTATTCCATCGAGAAGCATAATCATGAATCCGATGAGTAATAAATGAGTTATGTCAATCTACTCTTTTCTCAATTTACCTTATTGAGATTATAAAAATAATAATATTATGATAACATTAATATTCCAAAAATATATAAACTAAGGGAAATTATAAAAAATGATAAATCGAGATGATTTAAATCTGCGATTTACAAATCGTTGCAATCTTTCTTTTATGTAGAGAAATTTAATATTTCTCTGTTGTAATTTGGGAATGTTAAAGGAATAATTTGATACTTTGATTATATATACGGGACATTAGTCAAAGCGAAGCTAAATGTAGTTGTTTTCACGTACGAAAATTTCGACGTATAATGAAATTGGTATCTTTTTTTAATTTACTTTTGATGCTAAATTCTTTCCGAATAATAACAGGAAATCCAATATCCCATACTAATCCAACATTACGTTAAGATTTTAAGGTAAATTCCATAGTTTATTTCGTAGAAGGAATCCCTTCCTTTTACCTTGGAATGTTGTATGTTCAGTTTAGAAATCCCATTTTATCCATTTAATTTTTACTTTTAATAGCTGTTCTTTAATTTAATTAAACTTAGCACTTTCAAATATTTTTAATTAGCCTAAGCTAAACTCATGGCAATCAATTCATAAAGCTCCAAATTACTTTGCAATATGCATGAAATTATTTGCGTACTAATCAGGTCCAAAATCCATTAAAAAGAAAAACTTTGTTGCAATGAATATTTGATGCACAATAATACTTATTAATGCTGGTAGCTCAGCTAGTACAAGGTGTGCACATGGGTATTAAGGTACTCATATCCACCCACTAAATTGGGGTAACTTTTGACATCATATGTGCTGCTCTAAAATGGGGGCCGGAAGAGTCGACCTAATAAGTTATCTCGTCTCATATTTAGTAATTATTATTATTTTTTTCTAACGAAAGAGAAAGGAGATTCAAACCATAATCTATTCCGATATAAATGTAAAATCAGTAACGATACTATTAGATTATAATAATTTTAACCAATAACCGTCTTAACATAAAGTATCAGAATGGTAGAATCATAAGAATGAATTTTAGAGGTTTTTAAAAGGAAAATTAATACAAGTGTTTAGAAATTTGTGGTATGAGAGATTATGTTACACCGTACTGATCATTTCTTCTTGCAATTGTTTACGCTTTCAATCATCATGTAATCTTTTTCTGTGCAACTTCAAAATCAAATACACCGAACTTCAACAATGTTCAAAATTATAATTGAATGGAAAGATCCAGAATTGATGCATCGTGTCATTTCGGAATAATTAAACAGTCGTCTTATTTGTTAGTTGACCAGACCAATATATTATTTCATAATTGTTTTGGCAATTGATACATAAAAATCATTAAAATATTAAATAAAAATTGTACAAACAAAATAAGAGAGTTGAGATGAATGCAAGGGCGTAGAAATACAAACATACATATATCCATATTTTTGGCTCCAAAGATACCTATTTAGTGTTTTCACTCTTTTTGATTATTTTGTTATCTATAATTTTATAATAACACCCTTATATCAAAAACTAATCTTATATTTACAATAATGGCTAGAAGATATAGTGGCAATATTTAAAAAGAATCTAAATAGACGTTTTAAGTATGTTTTACGTTTTTCAATGTCTATCATCTTTCTCACTCTAAAATTAATTTAGGCACTTTTCTGTTGTCTTCCTAAATTCTCTATCTCCTTTTTTACCCACTTCACTAATGTAGATGCTAATTATATTCACCCAGAATTTCATTTCCTTTTTCTTCATTCATAGTTTCTATTACAATAATTACTTTTGTAAACTTTTGAGGTTTGAGATTGGTTATATGGTTTCATGACATTAGATTGAGAATAGAGCCCTTTACGTTATAATAGTTTTCTTTGTCCCCAAATCTTAGCAGAGTAAAACCTATGTGCTTATTTTATAAATTGTAACCACAAAAAGTATTTGATGTTAAATTGTTTATTTATTTATCTAGCTATATGTTTGTTTATTTTTTTAAATTTTAGCAAAAGAAAAACTATTTTCTTATTTCACATATATTCACTATAAAAATTAATTAATAATTAAGCTATAGGAATTTCTAAAAAAATTATCTTCTTCTATTTCTTTTTAAAGCAACGTAAGTTGCATTCATACACCTTTAAGATAGCAAATATAATTTTATATCCATTCTTCCAATTCAAATACTTTTCCAAACTATTTGATTACTCTCAATCATTATGATTTTGACATTTTTTCCATCTTCGTCTATTTAAACTCTCCTTCGAGTAAATCCTATAGATGTAAAGTATCCTAGCGTTATCATCTTTTTTTTTTTCTCCTTTTTTGGGATCCTAACATTGTCTTCATTTCTATATTTCCTTACCATTTTAACTTTATTATACAATTAATTAAATTCATTTATGGTAGAAAGAAAACAGGAATACCACTTATACGCTTTTCTATTTATAACGTTATTATTTATTAATTGCTTCCACAATTATTCCGTATACTAAGGTATAAACTTATATATGTATATCAAATAAAAAAAGAATTACATTTAATTGAAACTAGAGTTTCATCAAAGTTTTCAAGTTTGAAGTTAATGTTATTGTAGTTTGTATAAAATGTTTATGCCTATTTCCTCCTTAGATTTTTCTAAGGTCGTATCTTTTTTGTTTTTTTAAGGAGATTGGTGCCACCATTCATCTTGTTCTTGATTTAATCACCATTAAATTTAAATCATTAAAAAAATTGTGAATTCAATACTTTAGATTTAAAAATATGAAAATAAATGACGAAATAATAGGTGAAATTAATCCCATCAAAATAGAAGATGGGACCATAGAATCACCCATCTACCTTTAAATGCTATCGTTACATGCTTTAATGCCAATTGTGATTTTCTCATATAGCGATTTTGATATTTTCCCACATTCTTTTATCTCTCAATTTAAGTGAGCTATATATATGTAAAGTGCCCTATCATTATCTTCTTTCTTTTTTATTTTGAAATCCTAATTGTCTACATGTGATTTTATACTCATTTCATTTCATTCTTAATATACTCAAATCAAGTGAATTGTTCTAATGAGATTATAGTTTCATGGATGCTACTATTATATAGAGAAATTATATTGTAATTCAATTATTGAATTTATTCCATTTGAAATTCCTTACTAAACCATTCAATGATTCTCAACCATTCCTTTGTACAAAATGCAACACTAAAAGTTCAAATACCAACATTGATATTTTTTCATAATCCTCTATTAAAACTGTTGCTTTCAATGAAGACTATATATATAATATCCTACCATTATCTTTTCTTTTTTTTTTTTTAGAATCCCAAAATTGTTCAAAATGTGTATTTTTTTTTATCATTTTAACTTTATTATGTAATTAATTTAATCCATTGATAGTAGAAAGAAAACAAGATTACTGTATAGTTGCTTTCTTATATATTTAAAAAATGAGACGTAGAAAGAATTAGATATATAAGCTTTCTACTTTCTAACAAAATAGAAAAAGAATTAGATTTCATTGAAATCACAATTTTGTCAAAGTTTTCAAGTTTAGTATATAAAAAGTTTGTGCCTTTTTTTCTACCCTTGGATCATATATATATATTGCTGATAATTGCTTTAATATCAATTATAGTTTTATGATATCAGCATTTCTAAGAAGGTGTACAAAAATTACATTTACATTTCTTGTGTCTTTAAGCTTTTTTGGAATCATTAAAAGTAATAAGAATCACCTTGCCCCTATTATGTCGAATAAAATTATTTTTTATTGTATATTAAAATGTTTCCGTCTTTTTTATATTTTTGTTCATATATACATTGCTAATACATGCTTTAATGTTGCTTACAGTTTGCTTTTTATACTTTGGCGGATGGAACAAAGAAGTTTAATGTGAGAGAAGGCAACAATACCTTCCGTTCCCTTAAATAACATAGATTCTTGCTTATATGAACAGTTTATAAAGTTTGTTAAATAATTTTTTTTTTTTGGCTAAAAATGTTTCTTTTATGTATGTTTTGTGCATTTCTTACGTATTTTTCATGTGTTTAGATCTTTGGGTAATTATTTTATGTGCTTTTAAAAAAAACATTGTTATTTTATTTATGTAACTTTTACCTTTCAAAAAAACCCTATCTTCCATATATTTAATTTATACATATTATTTCTTTTCTTTTGTAATGAGCAATGTATATTACCAACCACTTTACTACTCATTTTGCTACCTTAATACCTAATTTTCCATTGCGATTAATTAATTTGAAAAATCTTAGTTTGGATTGAGATAATAATTTGAAAAAAAAATTGATTTATTTTCTCTGAGAAAGTTATAGTCCTTTCAACTCTACAATGTTGTACTTAAGATGCTTCTCTTTATAGGTTTCAAACTCGGTTTTTTTCATATAATTCGTTGGTTAACATTTTTTATGCAAATCATCACAATAACTATTTTTATACAATTTAAAAAAGCTCTATTATTCTTATATAGAACAATATTGCTATGCAATATTTTTATGTAAGTCGTTACAATAACTATTTTTTTATTTCCCCACTATGGCCTATATAATAAATATCTATAATATTAAAACCAAGGACACCTCTTTCTTTACTGTCTTTAGTGTTTTAATATTTTATTTTGGTTTTATTAAACACTCCTCTATACTTAATAGTCATTAACAAATCATCAATGAGTTAAGATTATTACAATAAAAAGCTCTTTATACCAAAAATGACATCTATCCTATAAGTCCTCAACAAAAATGGTATCTAATTAAAAAATCTTCCATCAAAATTATAGCTTATGTATCAATATCCATGAATCTTAACAATTCTTTAATCATATTTCCAATTATTGCGATACCCATAAGTACTAATACTTTATGAGTAAAGTTTGTCTTTTAAAACTTTAGTGCAAAAATATATATGTATTTATTTTATAAATAGTTTGTTTATTTATTTAAATTTTCACAAAAGAAAAAGTATGTACTTATTTCACAAATGGTCATTATTAAAAGTAATTAATAATTAAATTATTCTATTATTTAGTCGATGATATGTTTAATTGTACTCATTTCACAAATGATTTATTTACTTTTAAAATTTTAGTAGAAAAAAATTATTGATAATTAAACTATTCATTTTTCTATTTATTGTGCTCATTTCATAAATGATTTATTTATTTTTAAAATTTCAATAGAAAAAAAAATATTGACAATTAAACTGTTTTTTTTTATTTATTTAGTAAAATATTTAATTTTTCTTCTTTCACAAATAGTTTATTTACTTATTAAAACTTTAATAAAACATGAAGCTTACTTCACAAATGATTGTCATAAAAAGTAATTGATAACTAAATTGTTCTTTATTTATTAGTAATATGTTTTATCGTAGGTATGAAATTGGAGATGAAATCAAATTTGCAATGAAAATTATTAAAAATATTAATGTAAGAGTTTAAAGATGTAATTTTTTAAAAATTAATAATCAGTAAATAGTTTATATTATAAAGCTATAGCTTTAGCTACTCTATATTTTTCTTGAAATTATAATTTAATTCTATTTTTTCATCAATGTAGTATATATTTAAAATGAGTATTCTTTTATCTCCTTACAGTTGTGTCTCTTTATCTATAATCAATTTATCTTATACATCTTAACAAACTTTTCTCTTATAAAAAATAAAAAAAATATACTCTTTTCTCAAATCATATTTTAATTTTTTTTATTAAATATATCTATAATATTAAAGTAAAAGAAAGGAGTTTTGGTATCTTTTTCCAATTCCTCAAAGTACTCTTAAATATATTAATATAACCTATTAGAAACACATGTTATTATAATCTAGCTTAATATTTTTGGGGTAAAATGATATCTTTCTTAAATCACTCTCTTTTCCTTTTCTATTTACATTACACTACATTTACCATTCATTTCTATTTATAATTGAATTAGCTTCTATTAAGGTACGAAATAATAACTAATATTATAACAAATTTATGTTCTATGTAAAACTATTTTAATGAATAACAATTATTATTATTCAAATTTCTATACTACATATATGTATATATATCATAAATTATCTTCTATATATCTATTCTATTTAAAATTTCTTATTAAACCATTCCACTGCTCTCAACCATTCCTATGTAAGTTATTTATTTGATTATTCACCATTTTTAAATCATTTTAAA
Organism: Lumnitzera littorea; assembly: GCA_024138015.1. Lineage (NCBI taxonomy): Eukaryota > Viridiplantae > Streptophyta > Magnoliopsida > Myrtales > Combretaceae > Lumnitzera > Lumnitzera littorea. Next base: position 25,694,325 of record JAMXBB010000001.1, read on the forward strand.
GCAAGACATATTACATATCCTATATTATATCAATGCTAAGATTTACTACATATCTATTATATCATAGCGATTATGTTACGCTCTAAAAGATGCCCTATTCGTGACAAGTCACCATATAACACATAAAGACCAAGGATTAGGCCCTCCCTTTGCCATTCACTAAACTTTACACAATACACCAGGCTCTTCCATCTCTAAGCCATCCTTTTAGTCATATTAAGTCAATTGGGCATTAGGCATAGGATTATTAACATAATTTTTCATAAACTTAATCAAAAGGAAACATAGTATATTGAAAGTTGGATACTATTAAAGCACTTTGGTTACCTAATACTCAAAGTCCTTCATAATATTAGTTATCAAAAGAAAGAAGTGATAGATATAGTTATTCAGGATTAAGAATCCTATAACAGAAATATACGAAAGTGTGGCTCTCTTAACACTCAAAAGATAAAGACAATCCTTCTCAATAACCTCAAACTGCTTGGCAACCTACCTTAAGCATACCCCTTCATTGGATGGTAAAAATATCTTATATCTACAATAAAAATCTATAAAGGGGTAAGTCAACTACTTAATAAGAATCATCAACCATGCCAAGCAAACAAGTTTTCAACCAAGTTTAGCAAAACATATGAATGCATGGAAAACTATAATGCTGAACAAATACATATAGTTACCTAGATACTATATGCAACTCATATTTACATCCTCTACAGTTAGGGTTGAAGCACTTCTGTCCAATAGATCTAGGTACTACATCTAGACTTATCCATAAGTGAGGACTCTATGTGCTTATAAGATTAAAAAAAAACAAAACAAAACAGTTTTTGGTTTATACAAAAATTTAAGTCAAAGTGTAGTATGTGAGTGGTGCCTAACAATCATCACTCACTCATAAACGGAAGTCTTCAAACACAATCCTTAGTACACGGTTGGCTTCTTCAATGCCTAAGAAACTTATAGCTAGGATAAGGCTAGATAGTACAAGTGTACCATAAAATTAACTAATTTTCATTAAAATAACAACCCTCGCAAGACATTTTCATTACTTATATGTAATGTGTTGGCTAGATTAATATATATATATATATGTATATATGTCATGAGTATGCATGTACGCTAAACAGTTTGGCTTAGTCCAAGTTTCCCATACCCAATCATGTATATAAAATCTTGAAAGATGCTCTACCTATAGCACCTAACTAGCCTTTCACTACAACTATTTCATCAACTACAGCAATTTCAATGATAAGAAAGCATGGGCAAAAAGAAAGCTTTTTCCTTTTTACCGTGAAAGAATATCGCTCTCCTCTTTCTTTTACCTTTCAATCTATCCTAAGGCCAAACTCAAATTTTCTAATTACATTACTCATGAATCTATCTATCCAATTTCTTACTGAACTTTACCTGTCTTCGATTGCTTAGAAAGAGCTTAAGTGGAGATCTTGGAAAGCATTTCCATGCCATTCTTCATAGTATACCTAACAAATTGAGAGGTGGATTCTTCGTCAAGTCAGTTTGGGGGGTATACACACACTTGCGCGAATTCAACTATCAACTCGGACACAATTAAGTCCATTTTAAATTGAGCAATCGGTGATCACAAATAGTCCACAATCTAGCTAAATGCACACATTAGAGTGTTATGAAGAATACATCTATATAAATTATTTTCATTTGAATATAGTACAAGGCAATATCATACATAGGCATTATCCCAATTCCCCCATACATCATCCATTTATTTTATAAGTTTGGTGCTACTAACTATAAGCACAAGCAAACATAAGATCATAGGAAACTCATTCAACCATAATATGTCATAGATTGTAATAGTTCATAAGTAGATCGTAATCACTTGATAACAGGAAATTTAGTACTGATCACTTAAATGTAAGAAAAAATAAATAAAAGAGGAAATCTTCATTACTTTTATCCTAGTCCTATCATAATTTGATTAACTCTTAAACTGTATTCATGGTTTTTATTATAGTTATTATCTTGGTAATATTTATTAAGTATACTCGTATTTACTTAAGTCTTAGTGAGTTATTACTTAAGAGTCACTTAGGTTTACACTTTCGGAATTTGATAAGTAAGGTTTGGGTTACATGACTTAAAGATTCGGCCACTCTATAGGAGAAAGACTACTAAGGCCCTAAGGTTAAGTGCAAATGAAAATAGAAGGTGGGGGCGACATCGCAGGCGCAGTTGTCCAAGAGTTCTGTTGGAATAGAACCACAGCAGACTAACAAGCGTGAAGTGGCCACAAGAAGTCCAAGAATCCATGTACGCGACAACAACTTCACTACTGGACCCTCATGTTTTGGAATTTGGACTCTCCTAAGGTTACCAAGTCTGCTGTCGGTTAAGGTGATAACCGTAGCCTAGAAAAAGGAAAGAAGAACTAGATTACTTGTTCACATACGCCTAAGTTCCTAGTTGTAGCTATGACTGAGGGGTTTTGCCTACTTTCTACCATGCCACTCGCAATTTAAAAGACCTTAAAATTCTTAAGTGATGCAGGGATTAACCCATGAAACGACCTGACATGGATCGAACAGCAGCTAAGATTTTACCCTATAGGCTGGAAAGGAGTGCTACATTCACGAAGCTTACTTTGCGAGGCCAACAAGACATGCACACAGGAACTGGACTTCATAGAGCAGATTCGACCCAACTTATCAACAGCAACAACCTAACAGCAAGGTAGTTCCCACATACGTGCCAATGACTTCGATCAGTAATTTCTACTTATTCTCCTACGCTAGCAGACACAACCATGACAGCAGAATTTGACTTGGATCGAAAGCGGCAAAACATAACTCAAAAGACTCAGCTTAGATACCAAGGACACGACGAAGGGGAACTAGACCTGATGAGGAAACGTTCAAGCAGCACGGATGAGGATCTCCCCATCAAGAAACAACAAGACACGCACGCAAGAGACTCTGCTCGCAGCACAACATGCAGCTACAATGTGTAAAAAAAAAAAAGCAGCAGTAGAACTTCAGAATACATTCACGTGTGACAGAGGCTACTCTCCAGACCATACTACAACACCTACTCAAGGCCAACGGCAGGACATAACATCATGAGACACGGCATAACGACCACGACTGGACTCATTTTCCCCAAGATTGGACAGATTATCACAAACGTAGCTCAGACACTTCGAGACAAGACGAATGTAGCAAGCCAGTACCAGTACAGTGGAGTTATACTAAGCTACTTTAACACCACGGTTAGACTCACTTTTCCGAATGTAAGCTTTATTCTATCACAATAAGTTACATATTGTACGAGCCTTATGATCAACAACTTGGGAAGTGAACTACGGTGCTGAAATGGAATGGTAACTCACCCACGACAGAAGCTCAGACGGCTGTGCTTGGTTTCCACGAAGGAGCTGCGACACCCCTGCTGACCTGCTTAACACTGTCAGCCATTTACACTTGCTGTAAGGGGATTGTCACTAGCCAAACGTGGAAGGGAAGGAGGGTTCATTGGTGTTCTTACTTGCTGCTAGCTATTCTAGGGAAGAAAATGGTGGAAAAGAGCTGCTTGTGACCTTATGGAGTTAAAGATGGAGTGCTTTTCCAGGTCACCAACCCAAGGTGCTAAGATGTGTTTTTCGCCAAAGGAGAATGGAGTGTGATGGGAAAAAGGACCCTTGTATTTCCAAGAAGAAGGATCTCCTGTATCTAGCGTGAAGTGTTCACGAGTTTCTGGCTGATGTGAGTTTGTCACATCCAGTTTGAGAGAAGGACGGTTTCACATGGGCTCTTTCTACTTTGGGAAGGAGCTTAAATTGAAGAAAGACAAAGGGACTCCTCCTTTGGGTAACTGACTATAATTCGAAGTGAACTAAATGACGTAGTGACGAGTTAGGAGCCAGGGTAGTGGAGATCTTCGATTATGCATGAAGTGACTGTAGACACCTAATTTTTATCTTTTTATAGTCTTAGTTTTTATTTTTTACAAAAAAGGTCCTAATAATAAAAAAATAAAAATTAACAAATAATGAAAATATCAAAAAAATAAGAAAAGGAAAAATTATAAAAATTTCGTAGATTTTTAGGAAGTAATTTTTATTAGGAATAATTAGTTTAATGTTAGTTTTAATTTTAGTTTAATTAAAATTTTTTAATTTAGGGATTTAGATAGTTTAAATATAATTTAATTATAATAAATGTTAAAAAAATAGGTCAATAGCCTAATGGATAAATAGCGAAATATTTGGGTAGATTTAGTTGGAGGTTATGGATTCGAGTCTCAACAAACACCAATGTCTTTATTTTTTTATCTTTGCAAAAGAATCATATCTAATTAACATATAGATTTAGTTAAATCGGATTTGAATAAGATTTGAATTTAGTTTAATTGGATATAATAAGATTCGATTTGAACTTTATAAAAGAAAAACGACAACGAAAATCGGATTCATCCAAAATGACTACCGTAACACAAACAAATCAGCCACATGTACTACCCATGGTCCTAAGTACAATCTCCAACAACTAAATCTAAAGCCTTCCTGATGTAATCATCCGAATGGTCGAGCCCCTTCAATTCATGTCGCCAAAATCTATCCGAAGCCAAATCCACGCTACAATCCAAATTCTAAGCCACGTCAATCTCGCCGCAAGTTCACAAGCCTGACGCCAATCTACAATACAAAATCCCCTGCAATTCACAACAATAGCCGCACGTCTCCATGTCCGATCGAAGGAACATTGACGCCAGCCACACGCTCGCCCTAACAGCAAAATGTGTAAGTAAGGATCAGCGCATTGGTCCGACGCCACGAGATCTGCAGTAGCACCGACAACAATTGATTCAACTGTTCCGCGCAGCCACAGCCCTGTCACGAACCCGACGCCCACAGCAACTACAAGTCTGCACATACTGATGATTCCCCACGCATGATCAGCCGCACACCACGAACAGCAGCTACACTACAATTTCAAACCAATCCAAGCTTCCTCGACTGGACTGCTCTCGCCTGAACGTTGTTGCGCTCGCCTGACCGTCACTGCGCTCATCGACTGAGCAACCAGACACACTCACAAGCAACAGTCGCTAACACGACCGAATAGCATTAGGTAAGTGATTGTTCAAGCTTGAAATTTGCGTACCGCAGCGAATTTCATAGTTTAGATGTCTTTTCCCATAGTTTAGATGTCTTTTTCATGATTCAGACATCTTTTCTATGATTAGGAATTTTTTTTTCTTTCTTTCTTTCTTTCTTTTTAATGTTTTAAGCATATTTTCTATATAAAAGTTTCATTATATAGAACATTGCATATTTTATAAAATTTTTAGGGTGGTTCTTGAAAATAAAAAAATTATCACTTAGTTATTTTTAAATAAAAATTTTAATTTGGCACTTTTCAAAAATTAAGTTTTTAGGTTTTTTTTTTTTATAAATTAGGAATAAAAATTAGGCTTTTAGAGATTTTTCTTAATAAAAATAAAATGGTTAATAAAAACTTAAATTCAACCAATCATTTTTTATAAAAAGAACCAACACATTAAAGTTTTTAAAAAAAACTACGATCGTCTGATCCCGACTAGCAGGTACGTACGCACCTTCGAGGCAACGATAAAATATACAGAAACTTAGGTTCTTTTTTCTTTTGATTTTTATTTATTTATTTTTAAATATTATAATTAGAAAAATAATCCTAATTTCGGCAAATAAATAGTGGTACCCGTTAAGGTTTAATAGATTAGCCCCCGAACTCGGAACCCTCTGGTTTTTTGTTAAAATTGAAATCAAAGACCGGTAGTTAAATCGTAATCAATTCACCCAATTGATTACGGTTTCTTTTTCTTTCCCGACTTCGGTCGGGTGGCGACTCCAAAAATTACTTTTAATAAAAAATCGGAATTTCTCAATTTCTTTAGTCAAGGGTTAATATTAAATGGGTAAAAGTTTAATATTAATCAAGAAATGAGAAATCAATTGAAATAAATAGAAAATCGAAAAATCAGACTCGACAATGACAAGCTAGAAACCAAATGGAAAAGAGAATAATTGGTTGCTACTCAAAGACAACTTATTAAAACAAGTGTTTATTTCTAAGGAACCGACATGAGTAATTATAGGCATCTTTTAAGAAGTAGTTCGTTGTAAAAAGAAGTCTCTAAAATATTTCAGAGTATAAAACTTACATTTTATATGTATGTTTTAAGTTTTAGGAATTGTAACTTCTCGGTTTAAATATATTTAGATGTTAATGCTGATTAGACTTTTAAAATAGTTTATGAATTGTATTAGTTGCAGATTCAAGCTGGTTTTGAAATTAATAAGGCTTCAGTTTAACTTAGGCCTTTAGAATTTTATAAGGCTTATAGGTTAAACCCACTTCAATATCTTTAGTGTAGTTTATATTAGATTTATAAAACAAACATTTATGATCGCATTAAATAATTTCTTGAATTACTATTTTAATCAAAATAAGGGTTATAATTGTAAAATAATCTTGCTCCGATAATAATATGTTATGATAGTTGATTTTGGAAGTTGTTATCTTTTCATATTTTACATTTTTTGTACAAAAACCATTATTATCCATTCATTTCATATTTTATGTTTTACAATGTGTTTATACATGTTATCTTTACAATATGTGCCTATCTATATGTTTAGTTCAAAATAACATTTTTATGCAAGTTGATAATTTCGCTATATACTTTTTAGAAAATTTCTTTTGAGAAATGGTATTTGTGTGTTTATTTTTTTCCATAACAATTGCTTTCACTAACTTTTGATTTATTTTACTTTTTTTTTTTTTTGTTTCTTTTGGGGCCAACTATGGAGAAGAAGGGGATTCAAATCCTGATTTATCCTATGGCAATGCTATTAGGTTACAACAATCTTAGTAATTTATTTTACTTTTTTCAAGTTTATACTTTTTTTAATTTTCTCATTGTTACCATTGGTTATTACTTTATCATTATTAGTTTACTTACATTAATAACTTTAATTTTCTCTCATATCATGATATGATTTATGTAAGAACCACAATCTAGCAAGCTTTTAAGGAGTTTTTTATTCAAAGACATATTATATATTCCATGATGCACATATATATATATATATATATATATAGTTTAAAATAGTATTTTTATGGAAGTTGATAATAAAATCTATTCACTACATATTTATAAGAAACTTTCTGTATACATGGTATTTGCTTATTTATTTTTCTACCATAGCAATTGTATTTAATAGCTTTTGATTTGTTTTACTTTATAGCATTATACTTTTGAATTTTCTTACTATTATCGTTACTTATTATTTTGTTATTCTTAGTTTATTATATTAATAATTTTGATTTTCTTTTATATTGAATTAGTTTATATAAGAACCACCATACAACAAGTTTGCAAGGAGTTTTTACTTTTGAAGAAAATGTTGTAGAAAAATTATAATTTATGGTCCTTAATTTGTGTGGTATAGATGTAATAAAATATAAAAAATTTATTGTTTTTATAGTGTTTAGTGTTGACTTACTATTAAAAATCATCATCAATTTGTTATTGGATATTCTTTAATCATTTTAAGTTTTTCTTTCATTTGGATTGAATATAATAATTATAAAAGTTATTGCAATATTTAGGATATAATGAAGATGCATGTGCAAAAAGAGTTATGAAGTATAATCATTGCGAATAGAAATATATTAGCATATCTATTATTTCTAAGGTACAATTTAAATAAAAAAGTTTATGTCTTTTAACTTTAACAACAATAAACCCTAATCATTTTAAGATATTGAACAAGACAAGGACTTAATCATATTGATGTATAAATTTATGTGTGTATGTGTGTTTATATGCAATTACTTGATTATAAAAAATCTCTTATAATATATGATGATTAGTGATATATAATATTTTCCTGCAAACCATCACAATAATAATTTTTTTTTCCATTTTCCTACTTTCACAAGCTACATAACTAACATATGTTTCCGTATTGCATATGCGTCAACCGCTTGTGTATGTATATGTGTGTGTTTGTGTATTAATAAACAATGCATTCATGATGCATGTACAAATTTAAAAATATCAAAGGTATTAGTCTTAATTGCTTTAGCAAAAAAAAAAAAAGGAAATTTTAATTAAAATAATTATTTAGTTAAATGAATTGTAATCAAGAAACTTAAGAATAGAAATACTAAAAATTATATATAGATTCCATTATTTATCACAATCTCTAATTGGAAAAAAAATGAAAAAGAAAAAGAAATTAGTAAGCATTTGCAGCTAAAACGAATGTATTAATGTAGTCTATATGAAAGTGCAAAAAGGAATAATATGGAAAGATAAATATGCTTGAATTACATCAAGCTAAATGCACTCTTTATCAACAATAAACATACTTAATTGAAATGAAAATCATTATGGCCCTTGAAGATAAGAACACCTCTTTTTTTTTTTTTTTAATTATGATGGACTGATGGTATAATCTATGTGGATGTTGAGACGGTTTATTAGCAATTGGATATAGAGTATTAATAATTTGGTTATTTTGAGTGGTCTTAGGATTTGTGTCATGTGATATTGTTTATCGTTTATTGAATTTAGAGATTTTATCTTTAGAGCTAAGCTATTATCAATTCTCCATTTTCTAGTTATGTTCTCCTACACGCACCTGTAGGATCTATCATAAGGGACAATCTTTTCACAATGCACATGTAAATTTAACAACATCCTACACATCAAAGAGCTAATTTCATATGCAAATACATAATTAACTAAATGTAAAAGAAAAAATAATACAAATATGAAAATATTTTAACATAATAGTTGTTGAAAAGATAATAGATCTATAACTATAAATAGAAGACTTTATGGGTAACATAATAATTTGCCTACTTTACCATCTTTGTAGCATCTGCGATGTCCATCTATAGAAGAAATATAACTAAACACCTCACTAGTATGTTTTTTACAATTGTTTCAAGCATATATTAAAGTTTTTCAAGAACATAAGATATGCTTTCTATTATTATCCTTGTCTATTGTTAATTGTGTTTGCCAAAATCAAAGTATTCAAATTATTGAAATATTGAAAGTAATATTGTTACATAATCAACTTGCATATTAAAATAATGATTAGAAGCATAACAAAAAAAAAAAAAAGGAAAGTTGTACACAAAGACTTTCCAAAGATAATGACATTGTTAAATTGCATATGTTTTTTAAAATGGTCAAGAAGAACAATGTTAATAAGTAATAATATTTCATTTATTTTATTGTAGATTTTATCATATGCTTACAACAAAGAATTTATTGATAATGAACATTATTTTTAAGAAAGTTATAATATATATATATATATATATATATATATAAATTGTTCATGCAAGAATATATGTTAACTTCATAACTTATGGATCGTATAGAAAAATAAGAAAGAAATAGTGTAACGACCTACTAAAGAGGTCACATAAATTATGAAGTAATTTCTCATATATAAGATGGGATCATATCAAAAGTATATGTAATTAAAAATAATTACATGTTGATACTACCCACTTAATACCCTAGTCATAGTAGATTGCCATACATTGCATGAAGATTGAGGATTAACTTCCTTATTAATCATTACCCTTTAATATGATGTATAAGGCTATTCCCACTCTTGATTACCTCAAAACCCTTCAAATAACCAATACCATAACAATAATATTTATCAAGTAGATTTTACTAAATTTCAAAAACATAATTAATCCATTGAGATTCTTGAACCTCAAAAACATAAATGATCCTCAAGTACTTAAATAGTCTTAGAGGCTGCTAACGTCTAACATCAATAAAACATAATAGTATAAATTATAGACAACCGGAGGGTCTAAATAGTAAATCTAAAACCTTTCATTCTCTCCTTCCTTCCCATGAGACCATCGAGAATTCTAGTACTGACCTCAAGCATACTACAACTTGGATCGATAAATAATTATCCCTACATTAACAAAAATCTAAGGGAGTGTAAGCTTACAACTTACTTACTGAGTTATCCCTCTTATCATGCCTTTAAGCAATTAAATAATTATCAAACAAATGAATGAACGAGTTAAATGGCATGCTAAACAAATACATATAGTGGACTAAGTATTGCATGTGACTCAGAATCTCACCCTTTATAGCTAGGTTAGAGATTATTAATTAATACAAATCACAACTGAGTTTTACCATCTGAGTTTTTAACCAACAAGCACATTTGTGCACATATATTTAAAAATTTCCATACTTAGAATAGAAATAAAACTATTTCCAAAGCCAATGAAAATGAACTCCTAAGTTTAATTGTATGGTTGCTCTCGCAGTTTATGCACACACTCTAAGTAGAAGCCTTGGGATAGAACCCTTTGCCATACGACTGTACATGTTTGAAAAATAAGATGAGTTTTGTTTCTCACAAAAGTAAGAAGGTTATATCTACACAAAGTCCATTAGAATTATTTCATATGGACTTATTTGGTCTAATCCAAACATTAAGTCTAGGTGAGAACAAATAAGGTCTTGTTATTATTGGTGATTTCTCAAGGTTTACTTAGATTCTATTTTTATGACACAAGAGTGATGTTTTTAAGAGTTTTGAGGTGTTTGCAAAAAAGGTTCAAATTGAGAAAGGCTTTTCTATAATTAGTCTTTAAATTGATAATGGAAAAGAATTTGAAAATGTTGATTTTATAATATTTTGTGAAGAAAATGGCATCTCTCATCATTTTTCCACACCTTACACTCCATAGCAAAATGGAGTAGCCGAGCATAAAAATAGAACTATTCAAGAAATGATAAAGACCTTATAAACAAAACTGGTATAACTCAGTATTCATAGGGAAAAGCAGCATTTACAACATGCTATATCATTAGTCGTGTTTATATAAGGCCTGTAACAAAAAAAAAAAAAAAACATCTTATGAAATCTTTAAAGGAAGAAAGCATACTGTTTCATACTTTCATGCATTTAATTGTAAGTGTTTTGTCAAGCAAATAGGAAAATCTTGGGAAAATTTAAAAGGAGCTGACAAAGCAATTTTTCTTAGATATTCCTTGAACTTGAAGGCATATCATGTGTATAACAAGGTAACCAAGGTAGTTAAAGAATCCATAAAGGTCATACTTATTGAGAAAACAAGTAATGAAGAATCTAATAATGAAACTCCACTAATTTTAAGCAAAAAGGATCAAAATTGTCAATTTACAAAAGATAAGTCAAAATCTAAGTCAAAAGGTTCTTCAAAGACTACTACTGTACCTAATGTTGCTAGTAAGTTAGAACTTACTTTAGAGGTTTCAACAAAGATTACAACAAGCCTAATGATGCTAGTAAGTCAAAACCTAGTTTAGAGACTTTATTAAATGGTAGGTAGAACTTTCTATTAATACTTTGGTACCTCCTTCTTCTTTGAGATTTAAGGTAGATCATCCCCTTAAACTTGTAATTAATAATGTTCATTAGGGCATAAAGATAGGACCTAGTTTACAAAAAATTTAAAAATCATTTTGCATTGCTTTCAAAAATGGAACCAAGTTCTTTTAATGAGGCTTTAATTGATAGCAACTAGATCTTAGCTATGCAAGAGACACTTAGTCAATTCTAATTATTCAAATTTATGTTAAAAATTGTAGTCTGATTAGATTGTTGCTATATTTAACTGCTTATCTCCCTAATATTTTATTTAATACATGTATCTATGCTCAATTCCAAAGTGCATTAACAAAAAACACATATCTCTACTGTTAGAAAGATTTTCAAATATATAAATAGTACTGCAAAATTAGAAATCTAGTATCCCAATAATCAAAATTTTCATTTCGAAGGATACTCAAATGCTGATTATGTAGGTTGTAATGTGAATTGGAAAAGCACTTCCCATACTTGCCAATTTTTAAGAGACAAATTAGTTTCTTGATCTTCTAATAAACAATTCTATTGCCCCTTTCAACAATAGAAGCAGAATATGTTTCTATTGACGACAATTGTGCTAAGATTTTATGGTTGAAGCAATAATTGTGTGATTATGGACTTAATTACAAAAATATTCCTATAAAATGTGATAATATGAGTGCTATGACTTTAACAAAAAATCCAGTCTATCATTGAAGATCAAAACATATAAAAATTAGGCACTATTTTATTCATGATCATGTTGCAAATAGTGATGTAAGTGTTGATTATGTGCCTCGTAAATATCAATACGTTGATATATTTACAAAATACCTAGATAAAATTTGATTCAACTATATTCAAAATGATATAGGGGTATGTAATCCATTTTGCTAAATTTATTTCCTGACTTATCTCCCAATTCTTAAAAAAAATAATAATAAATTGTTTTATGTCTTACATTATTTAAATAATTTCCTAACTTAAACGTATGCTATCTACAATCTATTAATTATTCTACTATAAAAAGTGTCTTGGTGGCTCTACAAAATCTTATTCACATAACACATGATTTCAGCCCATTGTAAGTCAAATTTTTTTTTTATTGGTCATATAAAATATCTGTCCCTTTCATCTTCCTCTTATCTAAAATCTTCCATCACTTTCCATCCATAGCTCATTTTCTCTTAATTGAATCCAAACTTCTTATCAACCTTCTTCAATCTTCCACCATGTCATCTAGAGGGTCAAACTGTTTGGCTACCCAAGCACCAAGACAAGTAAAAGACGTTAACACTCCAAACAACCCCATTAATCACATCTTTAGAGATGAAACAACTAGACTAAACCTTCTTAAACAACATGTTCAAGATCAACCATAAGAATCCCTAGTTGAAAATCTTCAAGCTCCATCTAAAAACACTCATACAAAAACCTTAGAAATATAGGATGAAAACCTCAATGACATGGTTCAAGAAACTACCCAACCACTACCATCTAACCATCCTTCCAAACACTTTCAAGATCCTTCATCCAAAGAACCACAAAATACCTAAAAACCAATTTCCTATTCATCATCTAAGGAAGTAGATGAGACTGAAGACTTAGCTTCATCTCAGTCCAAAGATTATGGGTTACCCTTTGAATCGAACCTTCCTTCTGAGCCCAAGAAGCAACCAAAGAAACCTAGAGCAGTTTCATCAAAGGGAGTCAGAATGAGTGAGAGGGTTAGATAACAAAGGCCAGGATCCCTTGAACCAATTAATAGAATCAAGAAAAGGTACTTAGTCAAAGGTAAAAAGATTTCACTTAAAGAGACATTTTTCTTAGATTATGATTTCTATGAAAATAATGGGATGTATTTGTTTAAATTTGTGGATAGACTGAGCATTGGGAATCTAAGTAATTTGAGAGGTCTTATACATGAAGAGTTGATCTATGAGTTTTATAGAAGGCTAGATTTAAAACATCAAGAAGTATGGAGATCATATGTGATCAATCAGAGGATTAAGATTACCAAGCAAGATATTATTAACTATTTTGGAATTATGTCTATTGCTATTAATGTTAGGCAAGCGAACCTATCAAAATTGTAATAAGTGGATTAAGTCCAAGAATCGATCCCTCAAGAACCTTGACTACTAATACTCATTAGATCTTTATTATCTAACTTATCTAAATTAACTGTAATAATTTCTAAATTAACAATTAGTCAAGAATTATTCAAGAATTTAATAAGAAAGTAATAAAAGTATAAACTATTTCAAAACTCACAAATCGTATCTGGATCTTTACTTCTCCTAGACCTAACATGTAAATTCCATTAAAGATAATTTAATTTATTCTTTAATCTTTCTTGACCAAGAGAATTCTTTACTAAAGTTAATCACTTTCTCAAGCCAATTAACCCTAATCCTAAAATCACCTATTAAAATCTCTTCTCAATAGCATTATCTAAGATTGCATTATTGCATAATGAATTCTTTACGCTTTAATTCAAAATTCTTGAAAGATCTTGCTAATTATCTCTAATCTTACAATAACCCTCATCAACTATGTCTAGATCTAATCTTATAAGAAATCTCTTGAATCTCTTATAAGATATCAAATTCTAGATTACTTCTTGTGGAGATAATAACCTAAATCATGAAACATACATAGTTAAGTAGATCTAGGTTTCACAAGAATTAGATACCAAAGATCTACTTTCTATACATCATAAAATAAGAATCTAAAAGCAAAGTATAGAAAGAATTAGAAATAGAAATTATGAAATTCATAAGAAAAAAAAAAATGAATCTTAAAGTCTTCTCTTTTCCTCACTCTCTTGACTGTTCTTGGCTAGAAAAACTCTTAAAAAGTTGTGCCAAAGTTCTCTTTGGAAAACCTTAACAAGGCTTTATATAGTACATGATAAAAAAAAAAAAATCTACTATAGTTGATACGATCAGGGACATAATTGTGCCCCCTAGTCTTATCCTCGATTGTAATTCACGTTTGCTTTGCTTTTTTTTTTTTTAAAAAAAAAAACCTAGGATTGACACGACTGAACACATGGTCATATCGTTTAGTCATGTACTGGACTATGATACTTGAAAACAAGCTCCAAATTTGCCTGGAAAGGATACAGTTATGTCATTTGATTATGTTGGTTTTCAAACCTTCATAAATTGCCCATTTTAACTTTAAATTTAGTAAAACTCATTTCTATATTCTCATTTTCTCACGTAGATCGTTTTAAAACCTAGAAAACAAAATTTTACTTAATTAAGTATCATTATCTAAAAATAAACTTAAATATTAAGGAAAAATCATAAAAAATCACTAAATAAAATATATCTAATTTAAGGCTTATTAGTTACTAATGATAATATGTTGAACATGTCAAGAGAGAGTATCTTTAAAGAATTGAATGATGGTATAGATATCTGTATTGGTAGGGCTATGGTCAGCATAGAGTTTAAATTGCTCATTAGAATTCTACATAAATATGTAATTTCCTTTATTTTTCCCAAAAAGGGTAGGTTAACTTTTCTTTCCAAAAAAGATGCATTAGTAATCTTAGGTATGTAAGGAAAAAGAAAGGTTAATGTAGTTAGTTTGTTAATGAAACATTTCTAGTAGTGTAAGGAGGCTAAACCATTTGGAAATCTCTTAATGGAACTATTTAGGTTCAAGAAGGTACAAATTCCTGATGACTCTCATTGTCCTTTTTATCTAACTAGATTAGGTCAAAAGATTTTCAAGTAGATGGGGACATATGTAATTGATAAGTTGTGGTGCTCAATAAATGGAGGGGTATATGTGCATCCTTCAAATTCTAGAAGGAAAGTTATTATAATTGAGTCTAAAAGTGAGGGAG
This sequence comes from Lumnitzera littorea, assembly GCA_024138015.1. NCBI lineage: Eukaryota > Viridiplantae > Streptophyta > Magnoliopsida > Myrtales > Combretaceae > Lumnitzera > Lumnitzera littorea. The sequence goes on from JAMXBB010000001.1 coordinate 25,709,600, forward strand.
GGACTAAGGTTATATGAAGATCATGTGTAATTAAATTTAGAGAAGTAACTTGGTCAGTTAGAGAGTAGTGGAGGGAAACTAAAGGAGCCAAGCTTAGAGAAAATTCAGCTTTTGTAGTGTTTGAGGGGATTAAGAGTGTAGTTGACAAATTGATCAAGGAACACTTGGTCAAGATGGAATTTGGGTTTAGGGATTGGATTAAACAAGCTGTCCAATCAACTAAAGCTAATCTAGTTCAAACTTTGCCACAAGACAACTCTAATCACCAAACTTCGAAGAATTCTACACCACATCAAACTAAGCAAGGACAAAATCTAAATTTTCCTCTTCAGTCTCCTTTAACTGAACTAGCCAATCAACCATCAACTACAATCGATGAAACTGCAATCCTTTTTCCTCAATCTCCTCCAATTAAACCCAATAATCCACATGCTCTAGTGAATGAGACTATTCTTGTTCTATTCCCTCAATCAACTCTATAAGCTCTTACTGGGACTATGTCAGTAGGATTTAACATAATAGACACCCAAGAACTCCCTCACTTTACTCCTAAAGCTACTATAGGAGTTCATCAATCTACTGGTTTAAATCAGCTACCTAAACAACCAAGCCTTCACTTATTCTGGAAGTGTGAAGATTTGTGCTAGGAAAAGAAAAAAAAGAATCAATAAATAAAGTTATAACGTTGTTTAGTTTTGTCTTAGTATGTTTAAGATTTTTTAGTCATGTCAAAACTTGTTATGTTTTCTTTTAAAGTTTGTTTGAACTTAGCTTTAGTCTCTTTTTGGTCCTATGTAAGCATACTATAATACAGGGTATTCTACAAATGGTCGTAACCTATACTTTTATTTAATGAAGTTTCTTTTTATCTTAATCTTAATCTTGTTCTTTATCTATCTTTCTTAGTTGGCTATAACAGATTAGGGGGGAGATATTGATTTCTATGATGATAACAAAAAGGGTAAGATAAGCCAAAAACATGCTACTTAACAAATAATAAAATGGATTACTTTTGTAATCATCAAGTAAATGGTAATAATAAGATTGAATCTATTATTATAATCTGACAACCTGGTAATTTTATAAAATTACACATGCTATTTTGCTATCATCAAAAAAGGGGAAAATGATAGTTCTCTTCTTAAATTTTTATGATAACAAAAAGTAGTTGGTAATTAATAAATTTCACCAAATGGTAGTTGACTCTGAGTGGCTATTCAAAACCTTATTTAGTGGGTTCAAGTTATCACTCTATAGATGATCAAAAACATGTTACGAAAGTTAAGGAATGGATATATAGGTTGAATTCAAACACTTGGTGAGAGACTTCTTCTGAAGCTTATAGAAAATGAGTTTAGAGTTGGTTAAAGACTTCATAAACAAGATCAAGGCATTATTAGAGACCTTATCAAATAGTTAATCTAGAAGAGTTTAGATAGTAGATTTATAGTTTCTTAAGAAAATGGATTAAATCTCAAGATTAAAGACTTAGCTCCACTTCATTAAGTGTATTTGCGTAATGCACTTAATTTCATTTCACATAAGATGGATATTAATCTACAAGAATCAATCTTAACAAAGGAGGATAAAATGTTAAGATTGAATTTTATCAGTTTCAGTAGATTTAATTTTTTAAGAAAAAAAAGAAACTTGATTATCCACTCAGTTGCTGTAAGTTGTTATAAATTAGGGTTAGACAAAAAAAAATTATTACAAATAAGATCTATGGATGAATACACTAACTTAAAGGAGTTTCAAAAGAATTTTGCCAGATTTTCAAGTGCTTGTACATGTTTTTCAGCTAATAAATTCATGAGGCAAGATCAAAATGGATAACTACAAAGGAGATATAGATGGATCTAAAGATAAGGATTAATTTGAAAAAGATATGGATAAGGATTAATTTGAAAAAGATATGGATAAGGATTGAATTTTAAGAGAAGTTTGGATAGCTTTCCATGACTATTGGGATTTGATTATTTGAATTTCAAGTTTGATAAAGATTTGCATAGAACTTCGAAGGGATTTTAAGTCTCAGGTATATCATATTAGATGGATCAGGCTTGAAGTATAAATTTGAATTTTTTAGATCAGATTTTATGTAGATTTGAAGTTGAAACAATTCCAACTTATCCAAAAGTCATGCAAAGATAAATACCATTGAAGGTCAATATGAAATATCGGCAAATATATATCCTAAATATCATGGTTAGTTATGTAGTTCAAGGTTTTTTTTTTTTCCAAGATTAAGGGATTAAGCAATCTTTAAAATTTCTTGAAGATTTGGATCAAGTCAACAAAAACTAGTTCTAGCAATTTGAGATTATCAATACATAAATATATCACATTCAAAACAACAAAATATTTTTTGGCAACTAATAAAAGAAATTATCTCGTATAGAAGTATTCACTATTTACTGTTAGAGAGTCTATTAGAAAGTTTATTAGAGGCTTTATTAGAGAGTTCATTGAAATTTATTATTCAACTTTTTCTCTTTTCTTTTTGTGCAAATTTAATTGAGAGCTATATTGTACATGTCGTCCTATTTGTAAATAACATTAAAAGTGTTTGAGTGTTGTGTTTGTAAGAGGAGTTAGATTTGTTCTTTGTAGATTGATAGTTACCCATGAGAGAGAGGCTAGATAAGTAGAACAAAGATTTGTGAAAGCCAAGTGTTGGAAAGATTGCAACTTCTCTCCTTTTTTATTTTGATTTAATAGATTAATGGAACAACATCGGTGAAGAAGACTAGGTCTCCAGCAATAAAGCTAGAAGAGAGTAGTAGATATAAAGCCTAAGCTCTTCAGATCCTGAGCTTATTACTCTTGTTCATACTCTTTTTATTTTTCAGTTACTTATTTATTTTTATTGTCCCAAAGCATAAAACTTTTAAATTACCGCTATTCACCTAATATAAATTACTAAATGGCGTTTTCTTTTATAAAATTTGAAAAAGTTTAAATTTACATCCCTTCCCCCTTTCCCCAACCTCCTTAATATCTTACATGGGACCTACAAATGGCCTTTCCAACTATAAGGTGTCCAACTGTCTGTGGTGTAGCACTTTGGTACTTAGGAGATATGGTGGAGAAATGCCCAACTTGCTTATAGATAAAACAAGTGGTGGTGGCTTTTTTCAAACAATCTACCACCTTATAGGAGCTATCTCCACAAAAATAGTACTTGTTCTTTAGCTGGCTACAATGACAAAGGTAGTGATTCCCTTTACATTTTCAACATGTAGGTTTCCTTAACCTATTTCTTTTTGTATTACCTTGTAGGGTTTCAAGAATTTCTTGATCTTGTTCTTATTGCTGCTACCACTTAGCCCATCTAAGGGTCTCTTCCCAAATACGGTCACTTTGTACTTTACTTCCTTTTCTCCCTTTCTTTTGGCATTATCCAACAACTTTGCCTTCTCTATTGTCTTAGAGTATGTCTTTGGTTTAAGCTCTAACACCTTATGTTTCATCTTCAAGTCTAACCCTCTCATAAAGATTTGCCTTTTCATTCAGTTACTGTCATGATACTTTTGAGGTGCACATTACAAAAGCATGTTAAACTTTACCTTGTACTACTTAATGGAGTAGTTTTCTTTTTGTATGCCAAATAATTTATCACTATACTTTGAGGCTATATAGAAAATAATGCTCTAAAAACTCTCTCCTGAAGGTATCCCATGAAGCAGGTTGCCTCAAATTACTCATCATGTTCTCCCACCAAGTCCAAGCCCTTAACTTTTACAAATAAGTACCATACGTCAACCTCAAGTTGGGCCAAACCTTAAAAGCCTTGAATGAATGCTTTACCTACAAGAGTCAATTTACAACCTCATTTAGTCGGTTAGCATTTCCTTCAAAATAATGATTGCATTTCAAGAACTTTGACAACAAACTATGTTGCTAGCGAGGCTCAAGATGTGCAGGATGTGGATCTCTAATTAGCCCTACAGGTGGTGGAGGTAATAGTAAAGGTGTAGCTAAGGGCTTTACCACTACCACTGAGGTTAAAGCATGCACTAGTGGCATCTAAATAGGTGGCACAGGGGATGGTAGGACATGAGTCCTCTCTAGATAAGCCCTAAACAACTCACTATTAGCATATATAGCTACCAATACCTCATCAGTACAGTTAATTGGCACATCCTAATCAAGGGCCTATAGCTAGGTTACCTGATTAACAGGGGGTCATCTACTATGCCTATGTTCACAGAAGACAAATTTTTCTAAAGTTAGGCTCAAATATAACATACCAAACCAAAATCCCAATTTTGATATTCAAGAAAAGAGAGTCATTGTACAACACGACTCATAATCATGAAAAGGCTGCCATTCCACTTCATTTCATTTCACAAAATGGGGGTTACAATTAGAAGGGAAATGCTTCTATCGAGCGAACCATCATAATAACACATGAAACAATACATTCAAATATAGATATAAAGGTTCTCTCAATACATGCAACCTCGCTAACCACTCAAAATACAAAGTTTGTCGATAGTACATGAATCTCACTATATGTAGAGCTCTCAAGAAATATATCAAAATAGTCAAAAGATTACATTAATAACCTCACTACAACAAATCATACTCAAAGTACAAAATAATCAATCATGATCCTAAATCTACTAAAGAAGGAGCGTACTTGATCATTTTAACATAATCCATCATAAAGACTTGGTAACATGTAAATCTAACAATCAATATCTCTAAAAGGGATGGGTAGAAGGCCCCACCTCATCGTCATCAAGCCAATCGGAAGTTTACACTTCCTCATAAGCATCGCCTTAGAAGACCCACCATTGGACTCATAGGAAGAGTTTACATTAAAGGTCCACTAGTACTACTCCTTAAGAAACCAGTAAACCAGGGGGTCGACGCAAGTGGTGAGCTATGCTTTAGGATCTCTTCTTACTAGTACTATGGATGGAAGTCCACAATCCACCCTAACTCTCTCCAACTCCTCAACAGATGAGGGTAGTAGTGCCAAATCCTTGTCCTCTTCCTTAGCTGGGGTATTAGGGAGGATGTCCATCTTGTTTAGCTATGCACTTGTCCTAAGGATAGCTACTACTAGTGTAGGTGGAGGGTAGACACCAAGCTACTAGTTATGATCTATGATCCTTAGGTGGTTTGCTCGCCTATTGCAAGTGAGAAAGAATCCGTTCCTAACATCATATCCAAGCACCGTTATCCTTCTCCATCATGTATAACAACTCAAAGTTTGACAAAATTGACCTAGGCATGAAGATCATGATACTTCTATATCTATTCCTCCAGTGGAGGCTCAATGCTGCTCGCCAAGTAATCTAGATCCTTGATAAAGGGTAGGATTCTTACTAATGTCATATCCTTGCACAAAATTTAAAGCCGTCATCGGAACATGAAAATGATCTTATCCTTACGCATCTTAAGTAAGACTCAACTACGATATACCACAACTCGCCCTTATTGGATCTACATGAATTTTTAACCATTTTAATATTATTCTTGTTAAAAGTCCTTTTATAAGGTTAAATCGTTAAGCGTTTATCCTGATTATACGCCTCTTAAGCTCACTAGGTAGGTTGTTCTAATGTCCAAGGTCATGTTTTATTTTTCGTATTAATAACCTCACTTTGATACTACTTAAATATGATATGATGTCTCGCTTAGTACGCTAGTCATGATAGATCATTGTATATTGCATGAAAGTTGAAGATTAACTCCTCTATTTAATCATCACCCTTCAATACGAAGCACAAGAATATTTTCACTTATAATTACCTCAAGGCCCTTCAAATAAGCAATACCATAGCAATAATATTTACCAACTAGATTTTATTAAATTTCATAAATATAATTAATCCTTCGGTATTCTCGATCCCTAAAACCATAGATGATCCTCGAGTACTTAAGTAGTCTTAAAGGCTACTAACATCAATAAAACATAATAATATGAATATTAAACAACTAGAAGGTCTAAATAGTAAATCTAAATCCTCTCATTCTCTCCTCCCTTCCCATGGGACTACCTAGAATTCCATTACTGACCTCAAGCATATCATGGCCTAGATTGATGGATAAGTGTCCCTACATCAATTCTCAAGGGCTATAAGCTTATAACATGCTTAATGAGTATCCCTCCTACCATGTGTTAAAGCAATCAAAAGTTTATCAAGCAAATGAATGCATGAGTTATGTAGTATGCCAAACAAATACATACAATAGCCAAAGTACCATATGCAACTTAGAATTTCACCCTCTATAGTCAGAGTTAGAGATTATTAATCAACACAAATCACAACTAGATTCTAACACTTAGGTTTTTAACCAATAAGCACACTTGTGCACATATAGTTAGAAATTTTTGTACTTATAAATAAAACCTTTTCCAAAACCAATGAAAATGAACTTTCAGGTCTAATAGTGTGGTGACTCCCACAATCCATGCACATACCCTAAGCAAAAAAGTCTTAGGATACGACCCTTAACCATATTGCTAGTGTCTTGTGATGCCTAGCAAGCCAACAAGTCAACATAAGGACTTAATAATTAAGATACATATAGTGTTCTTATAAAGAATCCCTTTAGGAGCTCCTATTCTTATAAGCCATTTCCTACCTTCTATGTAAGGTAATGGTTGATATAAATGATGCAATATGGTATGTAATTGTGAGGCCCTAAAAATTTGACATATTTATTTGAAAATGAAAGTGATACCCATGCTATTGAAGATAGGTTGGTCACTAATTAGTTTAAGATTACAACCAAGGAAAGCGAGGATAGCATCAGTGAATCAATAGAACATTTATAATAAGGATCCAAAGAAAGCTCCAGACCGATGTAAGCAGCAAAAAATCTTCTCAAAGTATGCAATTAGACAATCCCATATAAATAGGTCAATTTTAGGAATAACACTAATATTAGCTAAGTAATAAGAAAAAAGCTAATATGTTGTATGAAGTTTTAATTTTCCTAAACTAGCTAAAATAAAGCAATTAGCTTCAAAACAATAAAGATTGAAAGAAAATAATGAAACTTTATAAATAGAAGAAAAAAAAGAAAGTAGAGTCTTACATCTATAACTAAATATGTGTATATATAATATAACACCTTAACCAAATAATTTATTCTTGTAGGCCATCCAATACAGTTCGACTCATATCCTGAACCAACCATAGTTTACACGCTACATAGGAGATAAGAAGCACCAGTTAGATATTCCAATTTCTTTCTATCATATTTTGTTTAATTTCAAATAAGACTATATGAAAATTCTCAATTGGATTTGTCGTGACAACAATTTAGACCAATGAAATTTTAAAGTTTCTATTACTAGTTCAAGTTCCCATGTTTAGGAATTATATCTACACCATTAGGTAGACTAGTCTAAGCTTTTACTTCCATCAAATCTAGTTGACATAAGCCTCAATTATACACTAAAAAAATAAGAAATAAAAATAAATAAATAAATAAAACAAAACCCCTCATTTCCTTTCCTTCCTTCCATTTGACACCTTACCCCATTCTCTCGCTCCTTTTCTCTTGATTTCATTCCCTTCATTTCGTCTCTTCTATTTCCTTCATCCTTAGTCTCCATTTCTTCTCAAAACTCTAAGGGAAACTCACATGCAAGCATTTCTACACCATATTCTTCAAACATCCAGATCATTCTAAGTGTGGGTAAGAAGATTTCTCTTCATTCTTTCACTATTCGAATGACAATAGTAATGAACTAGTCCTAAACCTCATTTTCTATAAAATGCAGCTCTTATTCTCTCCACATTGCAATAATAGTCCAATCCTTTACGGCAAGTTCTTTTAGTTTCGAATTTTACATGTTGGGTTCCTTCAATATCCCAAGTGATCTACGACATAGAAATTAGTTTGGAGTAACTCCATGCTTAGATATGGTAGTTAAAGCTTGAATTATTTCATTACTATGTGTAATTTAGTTAGTTGGAAACTGATGTGTAGTGGCATGTTGCTAATCATGCCCTATTCAAGCCAAACTTTTCATACATGAGGTTCTTTAAATAATTTGAGGTAAACTCTAGTTGTTAGAACACTCGAATCAGTATGGTATCCTAAACTTGCTACTTCCCTTAGTGCAAATGAATGATCAATTGCATATGTAACCTATTTTGAATTTTTGCATTTTCCCCTATACTCTAAAACCAATTTGGATCTTAAAAACTAAAAGTACACTAGATAAGCTTCACAATGACTATTTATTTATGAAGTTCCAGTAAAAGACACTTAAGTTATGACTAAAACAAGATAGGATGCTCATACCTACACATACACATAGAACACTCTATTATGTTCTAAGTTACTGCATTCTATGCTAACCTCTAAAACATACATGGCCTAACAAATAATAATCTTCATTGAAAAATCTTCACAATGATAACTTATTTTCAAAATTCTATTGAGAAATGACAAAGATATAGCTAAATCAAGTTAGGTTATGCCGACTAGAAGCATTGACTGTCCAATGTGAACGATCTAATAAAAATTGCAATTTTTCTTGATAATTATAGCATGTGTGACCTATTAATTCTAAAACTACATTGAATAAGCTTCACAAGGACTGTTTATTTGCGTAATTCCAATAAAAAACACATAAGATATGACCAAAATAAGTTATGATATATTAAATGAGATTAGCGATAACAACAAGATCCTATCGACCAAACCTCCCCAAGTTATTGCAACTTCTAGGAATATCGAAACACTAACGACTCATTCACTTCACAGAATAGAATAAAAGAGAATGGAATTGGAATCCCTTAAGGAATGAAATAAGGGTATAATACATATTACATTGTTTAGTTGGATTTATAAGTAATTTAAAAATAGATATATAATATAACTTTAATAACTAAATTATTCTCGGTCCTTTTTTTTTCTTAACTAATCTTAAAGTAATAGGTGATAGTGGTGGTGGTGGTTGGCGATGATGAATGGAGACAGTGGTGGCGATAATGGTAGTTGATGGTAGTAATGGTAGCGATGGCTACGGTAGTTACAACGATTAGTAGTGATGGCAGCGGAAGTGGTGGTGGCAGTGGCGGCAGTAATAGCGATGGTAGTGGTGGTATTGGTTACGATGGTTAGAGGTGGTGTTGGCAGTAGGGGTGGCAGTAGTGGTAGTGCTGGCAGCAATGGTAGCTACCAGTGGTGGTGGCAATAGCAGTAGCGGTGGCGATGGCAACAGCGGTGGCAATAGTAGCTACAGTGGCAGTAATAGCGAGGGTGGCAGTAGTAGAGGCAATAGTAATGGTGATAGTGGTATTGAAAATAGTGAGGAATTGTGATTCTTTAGTTAAATCAAGGAATCCATATTACTTAATTTCAAGTAATAGAAATTCTTACGGAATTACAATTTCATAACAAAAAATCAACTGAACATCGTAATGAGGAATAAGGAGGGAATGAGGGAATGAAATTCCAATTCCCTCCTAGTTAAATCAAGGAATCCATATTACTTAATTTCAAGTAATAGAAATTCTTACGGAATTACAATTTCATAACAAAAAATCAACTGAACATCATAACGAGGAATAAGGAGGGAATGAGGGAATGAAATTCCAATTCCCTCCAAGTGAATGTGCCATAAGCTTCCTCTTCTTAATCGAGTTTATCCCAATCTTATTAAGACCCTAAAGTTTATCCCAATTGAGTTTCATCTTGAAACTCAATCAATGACGCTTAGAACAAACCCTTAGGTGGGGATACCTTTGCACTGTCATCTATCATTTATCCACCATCAACCAAAATTATGAAAATTTCTACAACTCCTACAAAACTTGAAACAAACTTCCACCACTTAAAAATTAATAATATACCAAAGTTTATCATCCCAAATTTTGATGTAAAAACTCAATCATTAAGGTCTTAAACTAACCTCTCTAAGTAACATCTGCAAACTATCTTCTGTTATGTTTTCACTAATGCTTGATTTTGTTTTACTCACCATCTCCTCATACGACTTCCAAATTAAGCAAAACCAAATCCCAAAGAACCTTAACATCTCAAAATTTGTCATCGTAAAATTTTATCTTAGAATTCAACCCTTAAGGATTCAAACTAGCCCCTCAAAATGGCACCTACTACTTTGTCTTCAGTTTGTTTTACCTGTCCAATAATCTTATTTTTATTACTATTTTCTCATCTGACCCCCAAATTGAGTGAGATCGAGTCCTAATGATTCTTGAGATCCTAAAGTTATGTTTCTAGGTGGTTTGAGGAAATTTCTATTTCATTAAAGTCAACTCCTAGGTGTGAAACTTTAGTATAGGTCACAATAAAACACTTAAACTATTGAATTGGGACTTAAAAAAATGAACGAGAATGGGAGATTGGTGACTCCATATAAGCGAGTTCAGTTGATCATTTGAATTTTTAATCTTTTTGGAGTCTAAGTTAATTTGCCTAAGGCTCGTGAAGAAGTTTGGAGTTAGATATGGACTATAGGAAACCTAATTCGAAGTTAGGATAATAAGCTGCTAATTATTAGCACAAGAAGAGCATTTGGAATTAAATTAAGGCTAAGGATTTATACCTCATTCCATGAGTTGGATTGTAACTAATTAAGAGCTCCTAAGTAAGGGTATAACTTAATCTTAATGAGAAGCTCAAAAAGAAATAAGCTAAGCTAAGCTCAAATCCCAAACAAAAGCTTACCACCTATAATGAAAGTTGTAGATGGAGCTTAGCATAAGAACTTAAGAGAACCTGTTGCCAAACTTAACCAAGTGTAAGAATGAAATTATGAAGCTCATAAAAAGACCCTTGCAATGAGAGAAAACCAAAAGTGACCACAAGAAATAACCCCTCCAAATGAGCAAGATATTAATAAAGTGTAAAGCCCCAATCAAATACCTATACAAAAACACTAAAGACAACAACACTAAAGTGAACACAACTAGTTAATTAAAGTTGGAACTCTTTAAACTATAAGAGAGACTTGAAAGTCGAGTTAAAAAGCTTGGGAACCCAAGAAATGGCTCTTAAGGATCCCTTAACCAATTACCTCAAAATAGGGAGTTATGACACTAAAGTAAATAAAAAATAGTGAAAGAATTGCTTCCTTATCCTCCTTATTCTATTTACTCGTATTTTCCTAACCAAACAACCTCAAACCTAAATGAAATTAGTACTAAATGGATATAGGATGAAAGAGCTTCAAAAATCCTATTCATTTATGTAATTTTAACAAGAAATAAGTAAAGCATGACTAAAACAAGTTAGGTTGTCAAATTAGGAATTGATAACATGAATTTAGTTAAGAAAGCTACAGGATACTGCTAAGAAAGCCTTTGAAGCTACTTAGGATTAGGAGTTGCACTCTCAAAAAATTCAATCTTACTTACTTATTCTCTTCTACTAGGTAACTTACTCAAGCAAAAGGAAGACTACCCTTAAAGATCATCTTGATCAAGGCTTAGTAGACTTAGGTGAGTGATAGTCAAGGATTTTCATACATGAATGTGCTTAATAGAGTAGATATTTAACCTGACCTATTATTATTTGGCTATGTAATGTATGTAGGGATAAGGGAATCTATGCATGTGATTTGAACTGCTTGTTTGATATGCCACACTAGCTATTAAGATAAATAAAATTATAAATGCTTAATTGCTTGTATATTGTTCTTATTACGACTATTAGAGTATTTACATTATTGTTTTGGCACCTATAAAAAGAACTTAAAAATGGCTTGGCTGACAAGATAATTCGGTCATGCATAACATATCCTTTACATCTATAAGAAGGCTGTCGACACTACATAATGCAACGGAGTGGTCATATGGAGGTGATTCTCCATATGTAACCTTACTCCAACTTTTGGGAACTACTGTTACACTAAGAGATGCCACCCTTTGATTGTGCTATATATATATATAATATGGGATCTAAGATTTTGTTGTTCCATAGGTGGATCAATATTGATGGCTATGATAGTCTCCAACAAATTCTTTGAATTTGGAACTTCAAAGCTGACATATAGGAATGGTCTTTCAACCCCTTGTCTTGAAGGGCACAAATCTGAACCTTGCAAGATATCTAGAAGGTCTTGTAAGCCTATTGCATTGCATATGGTTGATTACTGTTACATTGCATCCTTGATGTTTGATAACTTGCTTGATCTTTGCTTGACAACATGATTTGAGAGTTGATCTCATTGAGTTGTTGTTTTACTCACTACCTATAGTTTCCTTTTGCAAGTTAATCAAAAGCTTGGTGGGTTAAGATGTTAAGCAAAGAGTGAACCGGTCCCTTCTTCGAAGTCTTATAGGATAAGCATAGACACTATAGCAAGATAGATAAGTTGTAGATTGAAAAGAAAAGCATATTGTTCCAAGTGTATTAATATGAGTATTGGACTATTTTGGTTATATTTTCAATCCAATTTGAGATCATTAGTACTGAATGGTTCCCCAGTCTTGTTGTTTGGTAAGGGCTTATCGACTCTCTATAGTCCTGGATGGCCAATACTAAATATATATTTGCAGATTATTATCTATAAGTCTCATAAGGACAAGCCAATAGGTTAATTCCAAATCCTATATATGTATGAATATTTACAAGTGTAAATGGATATTCTAAATAGGTTACAAGTATGGTAGTTAAAATCTCGTGCACTCTAACCAAGAGATGGTTATTAGACAGTGGGTGCACATGCTGAATGATGGCTTATAGGGATGCAATTACTAGGCTCCATTTGGGGGCATGACAGTAATGTATGATTCAATTAAATTAACTAGCTGGAGAGGAATTATATTCATTTAATTTAGGTGACTAACCAATTTCACAAAAACACATAATCCTGATAATGACTATCATGTAAACAATTTTAGTTATCATATTTATAAGTATTTTCACAACCAAAAGGCACCATCATGCATATCCCAATCCCCCACATGCATATATCCATTACATATATATATATAAAGTTAAGTACATCTAACTATAAACACAACTAAATATAGAGTCATCGGAAGTACTCACTTGACCATATTCGCTAATCGCAATAGTCTAGTGGTAGCTTGGTCTCAAAGTTGAAATCACATAATAATTAAGAAAAGTGAAAAATAAGAATTTTGTCACTCTTAGGGTCTTATCTAAATTTTGAATTAAAGTTCTATCTTTCATTTGGTTAACTATCTTTTGTATTTTTCCAAATCACACTTAATTCTTTAATTACGTATAACTTTTTCATTTATGTCCAATTTTTATGATCTTATGATCGTTTTCAATTGGTTTTGGATGTACTTTCACATCGTAGGGTCAGTAATGGAAGGTAGGACCCACATTTTTCAATATTAGGCCTCACAGTTATGAACTTTCCAAGGTTTACCCTCTTTTAGGTTCATTTTAAGTTATTAGGTTTTTCTATTTGAAATTTTAATATGTTTTAGGCTTTTAGTTATTTTTAGGCCTTATTTTCATGCATGGCTTTGTTCATTAAGAATCATGTTTGCTTGACTCGAATTCAACTTTTTATTCTAAGGTCTTTTAGGTGAGTTTTATGCCATATTTGAACTCAATTTTTGATACAGGCTTACTAAATGTTCTAATGGGCTTATGGAATTCTTATCAGGCTTTCTTTGAGTCCTCCTACTATATTTTAATGCTAGACATAGGTTTTTCTCTAGCTTATTTAGGGGTTTTGAGCCCGATTTAGGTCTTTTAACCCATATATCTTTCTAAGGCTTATTTCTATATCCTACTCATATGTTTGGGTTCAAAACTTGTTCTTACTTGTTCTTTTCTCCCCTATATAGGTTTGGTTGGTTGGGCCTTATAGCCTTAAGTTCCAAGTCCAAGCTTGTTTTGGTGGTTCTTTGCTTAAATGTTGCTCTAAAGCCCTAAACCATCACATATCTTAACTGAACATGTGTTATTCTCTTGTTTTGCCTTCTTAATCATCATTTTATCATGAAAAACCCTTGGAGGTAGCTTTGAAGCCTACTTGGATACGACTCCTAAGTGATATTTCTAGGGTTTTACTCATCTCCTCCTTAATATTATTACATTTACTTATCAAATAATCACTTAGATTTATTTTAAGGCTTAAAGAATCAAAGATAAGTTAGGGAAACATTCTAGGGAACCTACTATGCTACATGTCTAGCTCATATACACATGTATATCATAGTTTTCTTTTGTGTTTTCCTTAAGCTCATAAGGTTATCTTCACATATCCTTAAGTGCATACATGGTTGTCACAATATTGCATGTCATAGCCATTAAAACTCCTATATACAAGATTTTCTTGAAGAGAAATCTATGACATGGTCTTTCTCCTAATACATGAGGATTCCAAGAATGCAAGTAATATCATAAAGAAAAGAAATCATATTACAAGAATACTCTAAGATTGCACTAGAGATGAGAGGGGTAATGAAAGAGGAAAAACTTTACTATACTTCAAAGGTGGTGGCAATTAGGTGATGTGCTCCCTTAGTCTTGTTTTCAGCTCTCTCTAAGTGTTCCTTACTAGTCTATGTTCCTTGTCTTAGGCTTAGAAGGATGGGGCTTTGAGTTGAATGGAAGGTACAAAAAATGAGGCTTAAGTAGTGGCTAGGTGTATTTAGAAATGAGTAATAGAAAAGTAAAGTAAAAAAAAGTAAAATGTGCATATGTGTGAAAAGGAGAACTTACGCCAATTAGGAGAAGGAGAATGGGATGCAATTTAGAACCTTTTTTATTGAAATGAAAGGTGGTAGTCTAGGCTCTTTTCACTAGTTAAGTTTAATATATCAGTGAAGCCTAAATATATGCTTGAGAGCATTTTGTTTGGCAATTTTTTTTTCAAGAGACTCTAGGATACACCCATTTAACTTGTGAAGCTCCATGAAAAGTTAACAAGAATGCATTGGGATAGTATATGTAAGGAGGGCTACGCATGAGGTGTAAACCCCATAACCAGTCACTCAAGGTTTCTATCGGCTGAAAGATCTGATCAAGTCTAAATTATAAGTAAAACCAGAAATATTAGTAAAAATGATCCCGTAAGTTTGAATTTAAGAAAATAAGCAATAAAATAAAAGTATATAAAAATTTCAAATTTTAAGTATATAACTCGTTATTTATCGAAAATGTATAAAATGCATTCCGATAATTAACGAATCACTAGAAATAAATTATATGTATACTAAAAATCATAAAATGACTTAAATAATATTTAAGAATATTTATTTGTACTATATATGAATTTATATGTAGGTAGAAATACGCGTAATTACTTAAAATACGCGAAATGTGCTAAAATAATACTAAATAATTAAATAAAATTCATAATTAATTAAGGAAAAATCAAGAAAAATTAGGAAAAATCTAGAAATGAGGCATGACAATCTAGAATTGAAGAAGCAAAATCAACCAATTAAAATGCAACAAATAGAAAGTGGAAAAAAAAAAAAGAGGTAAGGCAATTGTCTTGTCTAATTAATGCACAATAATTTCCTTACAGTTCTATAAACAGCAACAAAATTTCAGAAAAACTATACAATTAGGGTCATAAAGGGGAATCAACACCAGACGAGTAGTTGGAAGTGGACGGCCACCACCACCACACGGTGGTGGTAGTGCCTAGACCGGCCGACAAGGCTACGGTGGCCGGAGCCACTGAGACTGATGAGTTCGATTTTCAGCCCGATTTTATGTAATTTTGTAAAAAATAGTAAATATTCTTAGAAAATTATGAATTTTATTATTTTGAAATACTTTTCTATGTAGTTTTTAGGAAAAATATTATTTTGATGAAAATATATCTCGTGATATATGATTCTTAAGAAATCATGCAAAATCGAGCATGTTTCAATTTAGAAATAAATGACCTTAAGAGTGTAAACTTAAGAGTGTAGTTTTTAGCTCAAACTTAGGAGTGTAGTTTTTAGCTCAAAATTTTTGTGTAGATTACTTAGATGATATAGAATAGTACTATGAAGCCCGTTTTCAAAAATTAATTTTTGAAAATTTTAGATAATTTTTACGCCCTAAAATGAGACATAAAATGGGTAATTTAGGGTTAATTAAGTAATTAAATGGTTAATTACTGACTTAGTGAATAATTATATGTTTTAGGATGTTGAAATCCGATGAAATATAATACTTATAGCATTTAGGGTGTTATATGTAATTATTATGTTAATTATGTAGTAAATGAGTAATAGGGAAAAATAGTAAATTTTAAGTTAATTTTGTAAATTAGGGTAATTAGGTGTAAAATCTGATTTAAGATGAATTTAGACACTTTGAAATGATAATTGATGTTGGGAGATGGTAATTAGAGTGATAGAAATATTAGATATATATCATATACATAATAGGTGATAATACATAATATATAATTATTGAAAATATAATAAATAGAAGATATTAGAATAAAAATTGATATTATATAAATAATAGGGATATATAATAAATCTGATAGAAATCTTGAATTTATGTAATTATATGAAAATCGTAAAAATTTTTCACTTCGAGAGTAAATTCGGTACATTATAAAAGATTTAAGTGTACCGGGTATAATAAAATACTGACTAACGGTAATTATGGTATTTAGGATATCTAGAAATAATGTGATTAATTTCACATTATGAGTTAAAACAAGTTTCTAGGGTTTTGGTATAAAACAGTACTTAGAAATCGAACTAGAACCTAATTTAGAAAACGATGCGGAAATTGAACCTAAACCTAAAATAATTGTAAAAGACTTAAGACCTAAATAATTAGGTATATTAAACCCTAAACAAAACATAACAATAAGCGTTATAGAATAAAACGAATCTATAATAGTTATATGAAAAACTGAAGCCACGTTTGTGTTATAGGGATGATCGGCGATGGCCTGAGTAAGTCGGACCTCGAGTGAGTGAGCGAGGAGTCGAGGTAAGTTGGAATTAATACGATGCTGTATTTTGGAGGCTTGAGATTATATTTGGTTGTGCTTGTTAGATGGTTTGTCGTGTGCATGTGCTTGATTATGAGTGATATTATGATTCTGTTTGTTGTTCTAACTTGTATTATGTGATTTGTATGAAATGATTGATCACCCTAAACTAAACCTAATCAAATATACGACTTATAATCATAATCGGACCTGCATGGCAACCCATTAGGGGAAACCTAGGATTCTCCAGCCAAATACCAACCCCTTCGAAGGAGATAGTGATATCAACCTAGTGCACCTATCAATTTTAATATAACGGATGTGAGTCCGAGTCGATCCTTCAGAGATTTCGAGTACTAATAACCTTAGCTCTATTATCTAATTGGAAAATTGTGATGGGTTGAATGAATTAAAAATACTGAAATTGACAAACTAAACTAATTATGAGACTTGATTAAACAATATAAAAAGCAATAAAACTAAGAACGACTTCAAGTATGCAATAACGTATTTAGAAATTATTTCCCCTAGTGTTTAACATGTGACTGCTTAAAATATATTCAATTTAATTTTTATTATTTTTAACCGAAGGGATTCACAATTAAAGTTAATACCTTTCTCAAGCATATTAACCCTAATCCTAAATTATTTACCGAAATGTCTTCACTAAATTATTTACCGGAATCTCTTCACTTAGTAATATAACTTAGAATTGCATTAATGTATAATGAATTCCCACACAAACAATCAACTTTCCGGAAGAAACATGTATCTTATCTCTAAGTATAGATATAATTATCTCCAATTATGCTAAGATCTAATTACACATGCAATTTCTCAATCATCATGCATAATATCATAAATTGATACTCTAGAAATATCAATTAACAATTAAACAACATAATTGAATCAAGAAAAGATAAAAACTTTATTGA
The DNA here is from genome assembly GCA_024138015.1 of Lumnitzera littorea. NCBI lineage: Eukaryota > Viridiplantae > Streptophyta > Magnoliopsida > Myrtales > Combretaceae > Lumnitzera > Lumnitzera littorea. The sequence continues at coordinate 25,727,423 of JAMXBB010000001.1, forward strand.
AAATTATAAATCAACCCAAGAGTCACATGAAACCCTAGGTTCCATAACCTAAATACATGAATTCTAAGCAATCATAATGAATCTAAAAACGAGTTCCATCAAAAACATAAAATAAAACATGAAAAACCCCTTTAATTGATGAAAAATCTCTCCAATCTTAAAGTTGGTGTTGCTTTCACCTCTTTCTTCTCCTTCTCCTCAAGTCTCTTCTCTTCTCTAATGTCTCATATGTCTTCAAACCCTCATATGTCCTTTTATATATGTATTATAAGGATTCTGTTTTCGTCACCAAACACGGCCTAGGACATGGCTGTGTCCCCAGGTCATGTAACTTTCTGACCCTGGCAAATTTTTCTACATGGACACAGCCTGGGGACATAACCATGTCCCAGACTATGTAACTTCAAAACTTCGTAACTTCAAAACTTCGTAACTCTTTCATTTGAACTCTGAATTAAGTGAAACTTGATTCCTTTTTTTCGTTTTCGATCCTAGAACACGTTCAAACCTTGAAATCAAAATTTTACTTAATTAAGTATCAATTTCTTTAAAGAAAACCAAAAACGTAAGGGAAATACTATAAAATCACCATGTGAAATATGTTTAAAGTCAGAGTTATCAAATTTCCTTACACTTGAGCATTTGCTTGTCCTTAAGCAAATAAATCCAAACAAAACTTTCGGGACAAGAAACGTTAAACAAAATTTATCACTATTTAGGAAACCGATGAACAAATACACTTGACCCATAGAAAAGTAAAAAAATCATTCTCAACTAACTTGCAATAATAAAGTCAACCAATTTCATCCGACCATATTTGATTGCTCCAATAATACTTAATACTAGAGTTCACTAGTTAATTTATGAAAATCAAAGTTTACCTAAGTCATTTAACCAAGGATTCTTAAACTAAAAATTAGATTTAACATCTCGCCAACCGAGAAAGAGTCATAAAAATTTTATCCATTTGACTAAAGTGTATACAATTCTCTCTTCCATCTCACCAAGCACCATAATCTAAAACAAACACATTTTACATCCATTCATCCTCTGATCATCCCCTTAGTTCATGCGTTTCTTGAGAGGTCTTTTAAATTTACTTTATTTAAGCACAATTGCGTTGGTAGAGGGAAAGAATCTCGCTCTTCTAACAGACCAAGACCAATCCATACCAACTTATTCCTTATATTGATAGCGAGAAAGAACCTTGCTTTTCTGACGGACCAAGGCCGATCTATATCAATTTTTTTCATTAGAATTGGCATTGGAACTCAATCTCGCTCTTCTGACGGACTAAGACGAATCCTTACCAATTTTATACACTTATTACTTTTGACATCCAATCATTGTGATTTTTCAGGGGTTTCTCAAAAGAAGAATTTCATTTGTTTATTTGCTAAAAATTATAGGACTCTTAAAAATTTCTAAGAGAAAGGTATACATAAAAGTAAATTTAAAAATAACCATGACTAACTCTCAACTAGTGATGTTGCTCCAATCTCAAGTCTTGAAGTCCTAAGCTAAATAACTCGTAACTTTGCCCTCCAAAAATTTGACTAATCAATTCTAGTGAAGTATAATAAGATCAATAATGATCAAGATGATACAGTTGATTTGGCTTAATACTAGTTAATCACCTATTGCAAGTTAACTTAAAAATTAATTAGGTCAAATGTGAATAATTGATCTCCTAAACAGTAACAAGCTCATATATATCCCGTCCCCATACTTAATAACGTACAGTGTCCTCAATGTACGACTAAAAAAAAACATAGTAGCAAGAAATGAAACAAGAAAAATCAGCATAGGGAAAAAGGAAACATATGTACTGAAAAGAAACTAATACTTCCCTGCCAGTCGAAAATTAGGGGAAGAAGTTCAAAACGAAGAAGCATCATCATTATATATTTGAGTTCACATGCCTTGGCCAACGAAAGAAAACACAAAAAAAATTATGAACTAAGAAGAGGGATCAGAATCTGTCTCTTCATCCTCCTCATTAGATGGTGCCTCAGCTATTGTAGCATCATCGTCATCGTCACTGCCCTCAACATCCTCTTCACTACCATCCTCATCATCCTCTTCTTCACTCTCATTATCCTCATTACGTATATCCGACTTCTTCATTTTAAGAAATTTTTCCATTTTGTCTTGGCGAATATGAAGTTTATCTACACTTTCTTTAATATAACGAACCTTAGATAACAACATATCAAATTTGTCTTCAAAGCTTGCGGAAGACGTCTAGCCTTGAGATGTGCTGCTGTAAGAGTGTCAACTTTGACGTCTTGTTGGTAATAGGTTCATGAGTCGGAATGAATTGAGGCGCATAGGAGTGACTTGATTAACTAAGGTAAGTGAGGGCTGAACGACAACCTTAGTCCGCATGGTCTGCACAAGTAAGATGATGTAAGGGCCATAACAAATATGCCCTTTCTTTTGTGTAATGGTGGCTGAAAAGTTCAGCGATTTCGATGGCGAGATTGATGGGATGTTTATAAATGACACTGTATAGATAGAGGCAATCCTTATTAGAAACCACCTCGGTGCTGAGGCCTCTGCTAGTCAATGTATGCGAAAAGAGCCAATGAAAAACCCGATATTCAAGCTTGATCAATTAGGAGGCCTTACTCTTTGTTGGATCATACGCATTACTAACAGTAATCTCGTTCCAAAATGACCCTGCTGTTACTCCATGGGGAAAACAACACAAGAGACGTTGGAACTCTTCTGTCCGTGTATATCGATCTTCATAGAGACCGAGATATCTGCCCAATTGAGCTATGGTAACGTGGAATGGGTGGCCACTCAAAGTGAAATGTAGTTTGCGTTTGGAGCCCATGCCAGTAGCACTCTCTTTATCAAGTTTATAAGTACATAAAAACTACAAGGTCAGCTCTTTATAAACTGGAGCTTCTAGAGATAAAAAGGGCTCCCAAATGGTACCATCTAAGAGCTCCTTCAATTTTGTGGTAAGCTCCAATTGAGTGAGAACATCCCAATCCAGATGAAGGGTCTCGCTAAAAGGCTTATTCTTGAGTAAACTATAGCGTTGCACCTGGTAATCTTCCTTAAATTGAAGCATTAGGTGCTCCATTGGAGGGAGAGTGGCTAATGGTTCAACAATTGCTCCTACTTGCGATGAAGAGGATGCTGCAAATTTAGATTTCTGTCGAACGGTAAGCTTTGTGCGATTTGCCATTGAATACCTAAAAAGAAACAACAAACCAAATAAAAAACGCGCATCCTTATCGCACGTAGTTTAAGAAGGCAAAGGGAGATAAGATTAACAGTGAAGAATATTAATAGAATCCTCATTGGGGCATTTAAACAAACATGAAGAGTGCAGTTGGAAAACTAGTTGGTGGAAAAGAAATAACTTACAAATGCATCCAACTAATTCTACAATAGACCTACTACACTACAATTAGCGTGAAACACAGGCGTCCTAACACATAAAAGACGCTAAATGACCCAGAATTATTTTCTCATACTGCTAACCCTAACTAGCATAAGTAAATAGTGATTAGCAAATTAGCAAACAAAATTCAAAATTGAGAGAACACAATGAATATCTAACTAGATGAGGCATCATAAAGGCATATAAAATCAAGAAACACAAAGCAATGGTGCATGGCGTTTATGAAAGAACAGAATAAATTTACAAACCAAATGCAAGAACCAATGCACACAAGACCGAAATTTCTAGTAGCTTAAACTGCCTAAACCATGAGGAAGATAGAGCAAAATCAATAAGGAGAACTTATTTGGATCTGGATTCGTAATGTCAAGAATTGTGAGGAGAAGAGGGAGAGAAGAGAGAATATGAAATATGTGTTGATGTGTGTAAGTATGGGAGAGAGTATGTGTGTGTTTAAATAAATCGAGTGTATGCAGAATTGTGTAGGGCTGGGTAAACACGGGCTGGGACACAACCTTGTCCCACGCCCGTGTAACTTTTTGTATGGGCAGTGTCTTACTTGGGCGGACACGGGCTGAGACACAATCGTGTCCCACACCCGTGTAACTCTCTATCTTTGTGCGTAGATTCTGGACGCACATGGGCTGGGACACGTCCGTGTCCCACGCCTGTGTAACTTTCTGTACGCACGTGTTAAAACTGGATGAATACGGGCTGGGACACAATCCTGTCCCTCACTCGTGTAACTCTCTGTAGGCAATTGAGAATACTGGGTGCACACGGGCTGGGACACAATCGTGTCCCATGCCCGTGTAACTTTCTGTTTGCGCGAAGTATAATTTGGGCGGACATGGGCTGGGACATGACGGTGTCGCACGCCCGTGTAACTTTCTATGGGTGGGGCAGATTGAAGGGGCCTGGATGGACACGAGCTGGGATACGACCATATCTCATGCCCGTGTAACTTTCTGTTATGTTTTTTTTTTTTTTTAGCTTAAATTCATGAATTTAATTTAAAAATAAAGGAAACTTAAAGAAATAAAAATACTTAAACTAGAAAAATAAGAAAATGAAAACTAAAAAGAAGAATAAAATGAAACTAAAAGGGAAAAGCCTACGACTAAAATTGAAACAAATAAAAGAAGCAAAGCAAAGTTAGATAAAAGAAAAATAAAATAAAATAAACTTAAAGAACTAAAGTGTAAGCAAAGTTAGACATGGGTTGCCTCCCAAGAAGCGCTATAGTTAACGTCGACAGCTCGACGGGATAAATCTTCTCATTCATGATTCTTCATCCAGGTGGAGATAGAACTCCTCCTGTATCTCACTTTCGAACTCTCCATACAAGTGTAAATTTACCCTTTAGCCATCGACCTTGCTAATTCCATTTCATTAGTGCATAACTTCCATAGTTTTTCTCCTTATCATGCCACTTATCAAATTCATGTAGCCTAAACTTCTTCATTTTGTCCACTTTTAGCTTAGATGCGGTTGTCATTGGAAGTTTTGAACTTTTCACCACAAGGACATGTTCCAAATGGTTTCTTGACAGTTTTGGTTCCAAAGATGGTGGCTTCTCTTTGAAGGATCTTAACTTAAGATCTTTTAGCTTATGGAGTGGATCAACCCCCTTCTTGTCTACAGTAGATTTATGAACTTCTATTTGAGCTGCCATTTCTGCACAATTGGGGTTGGTCACCAAATTTTCATCTCCCTTTTGCTAGCAATAGCTTGAGGAATCTTTGGCAAGCATTTCCTGCACACATGTAGATATAACAACATTAGTGGCATTAACATTGTGACATGTGTCCTTTGAGTTAAGAAATTTGTTCATTGCCTCTGGAGTTTTAAAACTTATTTCATCATCCTCGACCCGTAATATCAACTTATGCTCACTAACATAAAAAACAGCCCTAGCAGTGGTTAGGAAGGGTCAACCTAAAATGATTAGCACCTCAATATCTTCATTTATATCAAGTATAACAAAATCTACGGGAAAGATGAATTTGTCTACTTACACTAAAACATCCTTTATGATCCCTCTAGGGTATGTGATAGACCTATCAGCTAATTGAAGACTCATGCACATTAGTTTAGGTTCTCTTAATCCTAGCTTTTTGAACAATTTATACGGCATCAAATTTATAATGACTCCTAAGTCTACCAAAGCATTATCTACTAACAAATTGCCAAGCATACAAGGAATAGTAAAACTCCCTGGATCGTTTAATTTTTGTAGCAGCTTTTTTTGGAGAAGTGCTGAGCATTCCTCATTCAATGTGATGGTTGTAAGCTCCTCTAACTTCCTCTTGTTCAATAGAAGATCCTTTAGAAATTTTGCATACTTTGTCATCTGCAAGATAACATCAACAAGAGGTAAGTTAATGTGTAATTGTTTGAAAATATCAAGCAATTTACCAAATTCCTTATTTTGATTAGTGTAACTTTGCTTAAGGCGCTGCGGGTAAGGGATAGGAGGCTTGTACTCCTCTACTTTCGGTGGTTCCATACTTTCTTTTGATTTTAGTGGCTTTGTATCTTCCTTACGGTTGACTTCCACTTCTTTCTCAACTACTTCCCTACCATCCTTCTTCTTCACTTGCAGTTTTCTACCACTTCTCAAGGTCATAGCATTAACATGTTCCCCGAGATTGACCTCGGTATTCCCTGGGAGAGTTCCCTGTGGTCTTTCAGAGATTAGCTTCACAAGTTGACCAATTTGGTTCTCAAGATTGCGATTTAAAGCCTCTTGATTCCTTAGCGATGATTCAATGTAGCGAGCCTCATTGCCTTGAATATATTTTGTGAGAAGTTCTTCCATACTAGACTTCTTTTCTTAAGGAAGAGGAGGTGGGAATGGTCTCTGAAATCCAGGTGGGCTAAAGTTAGTCTTCTGCTGGCCTTGGTTTTGATTTCCCCATGAGAAATTGGGGTGATTCCTCCATCCAGGATTATAAGTGTTGCTGTAGGGGTTATTTTGTTGCTTTGGTGGATTTCCTAGATAATCTACTTACTCCAGTTGTTCTTGTGCTCTATAGCCCTGCATACCAAAGTCATTTACGTCCAATTGCACTTGTTGAGGGCCAATAGAGAGCGCATCAATCTTCTTACTCAATAGGTCCACCTTGGCTGCCAGAGTAGTGGTCAGGTCCACATCATAAATTCCCATAGCCTTTTGCTTGGCTCTAGTGGTTTCCCACTGATAATTGTTCATTGCTATTCCTTCAATCAGGTTTTGTGCTTGCTCAAGTGTCTTTATGTTCAAAGTACCTCTTGCGGATGCATCAATCATCTGTCTTGTAGATAAATTGAAATCATTATAGAAGGTCTAAATCTACATCCATAGTGAGAGGCCATGATGTGGGCACCTCCTGAGCAAGTCCTTAAACCGCTCCCAAGTATCATATAGCGTCTCCGCTTCCAATTGACCAAAACAAGAAATATCATTCCGAAGTTTAGCGGTCTTTGCAGGTAGGAAATACTTCTCCAAAAATTTCTCTACCAATTCATTCTAAGTTGTGATTGAATTTCTTGGTAGGGAGTTCAACCACTATTTTGCTCTACCCCTCAAGGAGAAAAGAAATAGCCGCAGTCGGACGGCATCATCCATAGCTCTGTTGATTTTAAATGTATCACAAATCTCTAGAAAGCTAGAGATGTGGGCATTAGGATCTTCATCTTGGAGACCATCAAACTGAACATATTGTTGCACCATTTGTATGATGTTAGGTGCAATTTGGAAGTTATTAGCTGTAACGATTAGCCTTGCGATGCTAGAGTCAGTTCCAATAAGTGTAGGCCTTGAATAGTCGAACATGGTCCGATTTGCTTCATTCCCATTGTTAGCCATGTGTGGTGGATCTTCTTGCTTAATGAATTGAGTGTTGGCCTCTTCACCCTCTTCCTTAATCTCAATGATTAAATCGTCTTCTATGGTATCCACAATTTGTCTAGATCGCAATCTCAAATTTTGAAGGGCAGTTCTCTCAATTTCAGGATCAAGTTCTACCAAATCTTCCGGATTGCTTCGGGTCATGCACTACAATAGCAAGAAATACTTGATCAATTGCAACTCTAGGTAATAAAAATAAACAATGAAAACAAAAGAAAAACAAAATGGTTAAAGTAATAAAGCAACTAGTGTTCTTAGTATCAAAAATCCCCTGCAACAGCGCTAAAAACTTGATATCAGGTAAGTGCATCTATCAATTTTAATATAGCAGATGTGAGTCCGAGTCGATCCCTCAGAGATTTCGAGTACTAATATTAACCTTAGCTCTATTATCTAACCGGAAAATTGTGATGGGTTGAATGAATTAAAAATAATGAAATTGACAAACTAAACTAATTATGAGACTTGATTAAACAATTTAAAAAGCAATAAAACTAAGAACGACTTCAAGTATGCAATAACGTATTTAGGAATTATTTCCCCTAGTGTTTAACATGTGACCGCTTAAAATATATTCAATTCAATTTTTATTATTTTTGACCGAAGGGATTCACAATTAAAGTTAATACCTTTCTCAAGCATATTAACCCTAATCCTAAATTATTTACCGGAATCTCTTCACTTAATAATATAACTTAGAATTGCATTAATGTATAATGAATTCCCACACAAACAATCAACTTTCCGGAAGAAACATGTATCTTATCTCTAAGTATAGATATAATTATCTCCAATTATGCCAAGATCTAATTACACATGCAATTTCTCAATCATCATGCATAATATCATAAATTGATACTCTAGAAATATCAACCCAAGAGTCACATGAAACCCTAGGTTCCATAACCTAAATACATGAATTCTAAGCTATCATAATGAATCTAAAAACGAGTTCCATCAAAAACATAAAATAAAACATGAAAAACCCCTTTGATTGATGAAAAATCTCTCCAATCTGGAAGTTGGTGTTGCTTTCGCCTTTTTTTTCTCCTTCTCCTCAAGTCTCTTCTCTTCTCTAATGTCTCATATATCTTGAAACCCTCATATATCCTTTTATATATGTATTATAAGAATTCTGTTTTCATCACCAGACACGGCCTGGGACATGGCCGTATCCTCAGGTCGTGTAACTTTCTGACCTTGGTAAATTTTTCTGCATGGATACAGCCTGGGGACATGGCCATGTCCTAAATTGTGTAACTTCAAAACTTCATAACTCCTTCATTTGAACTCCAAATTGAGTGAAACTTGATTCCTTTTCTTCGTTTTCGATCCTTGAACGCGTTCAAACCTTGAAATCAAAATTTTACTCAATGAAGTATCAATTTCTTTAAAGAAAACCAAAAATGTAAGGGAAATACTATAAAATCACCATATGAAATATGTTTAAAATCAGAATTATCAGATAGCGTAGGATTGCGTAAGGGTCCCTTCTTCATCCTTAGTCGAACTAAGTGACAGGAGAGGAGGTCACGGCGAAGGTGAAGTCAATAGTTCAAAGGTAGTCGTAGGAGGAGCGGTGTCTCCATTGCACAAGCTTGGGTTTGGTCGTAAGCTGTTGCATTAACGGCAACTCCTCAACTTGGATTAGAGTGGGCGCAATTTCTCTAATCTCACGACAGGCTGGAAAACATCGTACAATGGTATTTGCTTAAACATGCATTGCACCTAATAAGTTAGTTGATAACTTTATTATGTTTATGGTATAGTTTTAAGTTCTCCATCCTAACTTATTGAGTTGTGGTTGCTCACATTCCTATAGACGTCGTGCAGGTGTTAGTTAAGAAGTGACATACAGTTACTCTAAAGCTAGCAATTGCTGAATCTTGGGAAATGAGAAAAAACATTTGAAGAACAAACATATATTTTTAAGATCTAAGCTTTTATTTTTGAATTTTTCATTTTTGAATAATGTAATAATTAGTAAATATATTATAGAGAAATATTGTAAACGGTAATTGTAATAACTGAATTTTAGTGTATATATATATATATATATATATATATATATTCTCACTTTCTTAAGTAAATGATTTATTTAAATTACAAACTGTTTACTTCAAAGCGGATTAGTTATGGACGCCTTATGTAGATCAGGTCTAGGATAGCGGTTGTAAGGCTAACTTCTATCTTAGAATGGTTTACACGGCAGGGCTATTATAACTCTGCCGCTTTGGGGTGTGACATGAGGGATTGGGTGGTAAACTTGCTTAAGTTTCCATCCTTCCATTTTTGGTTGATTGATATTTGAACTTATGACATGTAACCAAAAATGGAATGCCTTGTCTTATTTAGGGTGTAGTTATGTATAATCAACATGGGGATTAACTTAAGCCTTTTTTTGTTACATCTTAACTAGCTAGTTCATCTTATTTAACTTGATAGGATCAAATGGAGGTAAGGGAAAGGTGGTTAAGAAGGGGCCCGTAATATCCCGCAAACTAGCAATTAGGACATGAACATTTAAATACTAGGGCAAAGTCTTACCCTTGTACGACTAGTACTGATAGTTGATTTAGGGTGTTCAGAAAAGTAACTTAAGAAACTAGAAATTATGAGGAACTTAGTAACCATGATCAAGGTATTCCCTTAGACTAGGAAGTCAAAAATATATCAAGAATATAATCAAAATAGTGATAATTTACCTTTTGTAAGCCCCGAAAGTCATATTTAGGGCAATTATACTTAAATATAGGACCTTTAAGAAATTTTATCCAATTGAATCCAAACTTTAAGAATATATTAGAAAAGCTAGTTGAAGTAACCAAATGAAGTTGGATTTTGAACATATTGTCATAAGTAACCAAATGAAGTTAGATTTTGAACATATTGTCATAAAACCTAATTTTGACCCTTAGAAGTATAATTATTCAATATAACGTAAAACTCATCGGAACCTCTATAAATAAATTATTTAGGCTATAAAAGTCAATGATATTGAAAAATATACTATATGAACATATATGTATTTTTATGAAGATACTTGGTATATATAATAAATATACTCATAAATTAACCCAAAGTTATATAAAATAAGTGATAAATTTGAAAAATTAAAAAGAAAATACATCTTAAATGTTAATAATATAAGTAAAACATCATTAAATAAATATGACTACTCATTACATTTATTATATGAATAGGATATATATATACCCGTATATTAATAATATCATTAAATATTAACATAAAACACCAAAATACTATAAAATAACATCTAAAAATCATCAAAAAATAAGAAATAACTTGGAATATCATTGGATTAAATGTGCAATAGCTTAAAAAGCATCGATAACTACATCAAAAGTAATTTTATTAAAAATTGACATCTCATACCTAGAGTTTGATACTTGTAAATTAAAGAAAAAATTGTTTAACTATTAAGAAAATTTTCAACCAACCTAAACTACTACAAATAGGACATTAGGACCCCAGTTATACATTTTTGAACCCTAAACCACTCAAAAGAAAACTAGGAGAAATCATTAGAAATTAAGAAAAACAAATAGAAAAACAGGGGAACCACTAACCAGAGCTAGTTCCTAACCCAAACCACTACCTGACATGAAGTCTCACCGCCCCCTAGTAGAGCCACCATCAACTAAGCCAATCAACAACCCCTCATTGATCACGGTGGCTTGAGCTTTATTGAATAAGTACATCAAAATTTTGCCCTATTTTTGTGTATTATCTAAAAAATATTAAATCCATTAGGAAAAATATAAAAAAATAAAGATTATTCTTAGGTTATTTTAGATGTGCTTTCATGTGGTATAATTATTTTGTTAAAATTATAAGTATTTTACATACTTTCTTAAAAAATATACAATTCATTTGAATTTTCAAATTCAAAATAAATATATCAAATAATATTGTTTTGAGCTCAAAATTTTTTCGTAGAACACATATTACATCTAGTTTAATGCTATGTATCTTGATTTTGATTTTATAAATATTTAGTATTTATTGTATTTTTTACCCCAAAAATGGTTAAAAAATTGGATAATTTATGAGATAAATTGATTTTTATAGAAGTCATTGATGAAATTGATATCTAATGACTTCTAGAGATTTGTAATAATGTTAGGACATATTAGAAATAGTTTAGTATAAAAATGATATTGTTTGCTTAATTAATCCAAAATTAAAGTTAAAAACTTAATTTTACACATATAAGTGATAAACTCAATAGTATAAAACTAGTTGGTATAAGAATTCCCTATATTTTTATGAGCTCATAGAAATTTTCATGAAATTATTTGGTGATCCTAGCTATTTATTGTGAATTTTCCTATTTAAATGGCTTAATTTACTAATTAGGATACATTTTTAGCAATATTAGATTAAAAGATGATAATTAATTGATTAAATCCTAAATATATATAATCTAGTCAGGTGTAATTAGTAGTTATTTATGTTATATTTTATAATATTATATGAATCAGGTTATGATATACACGTGTTAGGGATAGGAAATACTGGTTTATCACATTTTACTTAAAAAGTTTTATAAAATTATACTTTATTTGGATAATATGATATTGATACAATATTATTTATGGTATGAGTATATATGCATATTGGAATTAAAAATACCACTTAAGAGTTATCCTTTAAAATAGAACACGTATTATGTGTCATCATGTTCATACAAACCTAACAATACTAATTTTACTAAAATTGGATAATTCTAAGTAAAAAAGTACATATTTTTAATATTATAGAAATTATCATCTTATAAGGACCTTTTTGTAATTGAAATATAATTTGATCGATGAAAGGATCATTTCGATACGATCGGAACAATATATTTTAAGTAATAGTATAACTATGTATATCGTTAATATTCATAAATTTAATATAACTTATATAGAATTTAAAATAACTTATGTAGTAAAACTATAATAATTAAGTACATATATAAATATAACTATATTTCACCATATATGAATAATATATCTTAATATATTTATGTATATAACTTCATAAATAGTATTTTAACCAAGTTATACGATACAAGGAGATAAATAAAACCTTAACGTTTTCATAAATCTTATGAAAACTAAATCTAAGTTATATATATATATATTAGATTTCAAAAGAGCAAAACATTGGTAGTACAAATCTACCAAAGTAAGCAACAATACAAGTAAGTGAGATCAATGCTTTACAGCGTTTTGGGCTATTATTTCGGAATATCTAGAGTCTTTGGTATGTAATTGCTCGTGAGTGTAGTTAGCTGATTGTGCATATGCAATGCTTGTATGTGAGATTTGATTTTCTGTAATGGGAGCTAAGATCCATGTATGGTTGTTCTGTGAATATTATTATGCTTAAATTGTTTGAATTTGATTAATCACTCTAAAAATGAACTAACTCAAAGTTAGCTTAAAGTTTAACCTAACATGCATTGCAACCTACTAGGGGTAACAGTTAAGATTCTTAAGCCAAACACTAACTCCCTTTGATGAGGATAACTAAAATAGTTCATTCCCCATCCTTAGTTAAACTAAGTGACAAAAGAGGAGGTTGTAGTAAGATTGGGCGTCATTCTTCGAAGGGAGTCATGAATAGAGGGTGTTTTCTGTTGCACAAGCCTCGGTTTGGTTTTGATTCACAAGGGCATGATGTCAAATTCCTTGACCCGAATTAGAGTAAGTGCAAGTTCTCTGATCTCACAACGAACCGAATAATGTCATACGATGGTATTTTCTTATACATGCACTGCATCTAACTAACTTGATTAAAAACCTTACTTGTGATGTGCTGAATGCATACTTCTATTTCCATTCCACTTATTAAGTAAATTGTCACTTATTCCCTTATAGTTTGTTTTATAAGTTTCAAATAGATTACTAGTACCTATCCAAAACCAGAGTATTAGCATACTGGGATGGAGAGTAAGGCTTAATAAAAAATGGCTAGTTATTATTCTTAGTACTAACTTTCTTAACTTTTAAGGAAAACTACACATAACTCCCCAAAGTACTTAGTAATTTTCAATATTCTAGTCTGTATATAAAATGATATGTACTAGTAGGATTTACTACCACTTTTTTGCAAAGTCAAATTACAAGTTTATTTTTAATAAATTATTTTGAAAGATTATTTCATAGGTTTATAATAAATAAGTATCGAATTGGATACTTTAAAGTAGTAAAGTCGAGTATGCCTAGTGTCAACTAAGTTTACAATAATAACTGTAAGGTTAACTTCTGCTTTAGAATAGTTTATATGGTGAGACTACTGCAACTCTACCTCTTTAAGGTGTGATAAGGTTAGCACTACACCCATTCGTGTAGAGTTTTCCTTTTCCTTTTTTGTTTTCTTCTATTCAATTGTTTTATTTAATAAAATTACCCTAATGCATTAGTTAAAGTTATTTAATATTTAACTTTATTTTCCTTATTTATCATTCCATCTCAAGAATGAAGTTTTAAGCTTCCGAGCTAAATTTGGTGTTTCATTAAGCTTAAGGTTTTACATTTTAGAGTTTTTATTTTAAAATGAGTATTTTATAATTCTTCACTTTAGGGTTTCATATTTATTGATGGTTACAAGTCTGAATTTGATTAAATCTTTAAGTTAGTTGATCCCAGGAAATATCAGTGATAGCTTGAGCCTAATTCTAAATCCTTGTCGAATTTCTATAAGTTTTATACACATCCTTGTTTTTCTTTTTTTTTTTTAGTTATGTTGTAGTAAAAAATCATTGATGTTTGGGAAAGTATAATAACAATTCATGATGAAAGAAAAAGGGTAGTAAAAGCTTTTAGATGGAATTTAAAGCTAAATTGCACCATGAGCATTTCTTTTTCTTTTATTTTTTATTATGATGAACAATCATTTTAAACAATTAATAGGTATTTATTGAGAAGTTTGGAAAAAAAAAATTGATTTACATCATTGCTATGAAGAAACTTTAATTTAATTCTAATCAATGATCGATAAAAAAATTAAAACATTGATTCAATGTTCTCATATGAAAATGAAGTCACCATATTATTATATATATATATATATATATATATATAGTACATTAATCAATAAAGCAATAGACTAATGTGAAAACTTACCAATAAGTAAATCTTATAGTTCAGGTTTCCATTACAATAAAAACAAATACTAAAGAACAAAATATTGAAGAAAGAAAAAAAAAAAACAAAAGAGTATATTGATCCATGCTAATCCTTCTACCAAAGCACTTTAATATACTTCATTATTCATGTACTTGATTCATATTTTGTACCATTGAAACTTATGGAAAATGGCAAGATAAATAAATAAACTCATGCTACAAATCATTACAAAGAGAGATACAAATTCAAAACTAAAATATCTAAGAGCATAAAACAACATTAGTCAATAGATTATTTAAAAGTACAAAAGAACCCCTTGACCATTAATCATAAAAGCTTACCCATATATTATAGGTAACAAATCCAAAAATTATTTAAAGATTTAAAAATTAGTAGAGATAAATAGGAGACACACCTTTTTTTTTTTTCTAGGCATGTTCTTCCATACTATATTATTCTTCTTCATTTACTTAATATAGTCTTTTCCTATTTGTGTTCTCCAATGTTCTCCATCACCTGTATTATTGTCTAGCCCAGTTCGCAGAAGCAAATCAATTTGCTTTCTAACAGTATAAATACATAGATAATTTGTGGCCATGTCAGCAAACAATTTAGGATTGACCATGAGAATAGAAAAATGAATTGATACTATACATCTCACTCATGTCATTTGATGTTCTGATAGCATCTATGAATTAAGAGCATATCAATCATTTCTTCATTCACAAACATCAACCCTTTTTTTTTAATCTTTAAAAATGAAGAAAGAAGACATGTTAAAACTGGCAAGATATGGTCAAGAATAATTAGATAAGTGATAGATGGAGTGGAATGATGTGCTATTGGCTAAATAAAGTAATAGATATAAATGAATATTAAATTCATTGCAAATTACTATAGTTATTATTGTAATTAATAATAATAATGATGAAAAATATAATAATGATGGTGACAAAAATAAAAGTTTTTATTTAGAAATAGCCATTTTTAGTGTAAAGGTTTAATTAAGGTGATTGACATTTATAGCCCTAGTAAAATGAAAAAAATGGTTGTAAAATTACAAATAGTAAATTACATGAAATATCAAAATATTAGTTAGGCAATTTGGGAAAATAGAAAAATACACCATAAGGCAACTAGGCTTAAATAGTATAGATATATATATATATATATATCTATTATGCCAAAATATATTCATATAAGTAACCTTTATCTCTTTTGATATAATTTACATTTATATAATAAATATCATCCAATTTATTGGATAGAGTAATAGAAAAACCAAGCCAATTTGTATCTATTGAGTTTAATTCTAGTCCTTAAGATACTTGAAAGTTCAATTACTTATGTGACCTGATAAACTAAGGCTAAGCGGATAACCCAATTGTATAAGGTATCAACTTGGACCTTACTTTATCAGGTAGATCTCATGTGGGTAAAAAGTGTCACAAGGTAGGTTTTCAATAACAATTTCTCGAAACCTACTCTTGTGTGGTAGAGTACAGTTATAACCTTAGGGTACTTTATACCCACCTTGGAACTCGTACTCTAGAGTATACAAAGTATAGATTTTAGGGTACCCTATACCAACTTATCATAAAACCTTAACATTACATGCTCTTGTATCTATTGTCTTATTCTACTCTCTTATTCTTTTTCTTTTCTTGAGTAAAACCTTGTTTTTGTATTCTACTTATAACAATTTTATGACTTGATAAAAATTTATTTTGATGATTTGAAAGGAAATGATTAGAAAATAATTTAACATAACTAATAAGCTCTAAATTGAATATATTTTAAGAAAAAATGCAAAAAAACCTCCCGTAAACTCTGATTTAAGTACAGATTGACTTCCTAAACTTTTAAAGTGAGGTTTTTAACTTTCTAAACTTTGATAAATTGGTAAAACAACCTGCATAACCTATAAACTTTGATTTTGGTACGTTGTTTACACACTAAAATCAAAGTTTATGAGGTGTTTACACATCAAAATTAAAGTTTAAATGGGTTATAGGAGTTATTTGCTAATTTATAAAAGTTTAGGAAATCAATCCGCACCTAAGTAAAAGTTTAAGGAGGGGGTTTGCAATTTTCCCTATATTTTATTTGGTAATTTTTCATATTTTTCTCTTGAAATTTGAGTTTATTTTTATAAAATGATACTTAATTGAGTAAAATCTTGATTTCTAAGTTTTGAAACGATCTACACGAGAAAATGAAAAAATAAAAACAAGTTTCACTTAAATTAGAGCTAAATGAACAAGTTATGAAAGTTTGAAGATCGACACAATTGAATGACATGACTGTATCATTTCTAAGTAAATTTTGAAACAATTTAAAAGTATCATAACCAGTGACACGACCAAATGACACAACCATGTCCTTGGTTGTGTAGTTCTTAGTTTGGAAAAAAATAAAATAAAAGAGAGAGAGAAGACGTGAAAGGTAGTGAGTGATACGATCGAAGGACATGGTCATGTCGTTTGCAAGGACTTTATTTTGCCATTTCCTATATGAAGCTTCCCTAAGTATTTTTTTAGAGATTATTATTAGATGGCTTTTGGAGAGTTTTTCAAGTTAAGAAGACTCAAGAGAATAAGACAAAAAGAAAACTTCAAGATTCAAATTTCTTTAGATTTCATGATTCTTTCATCTATTTTTCTCTACTCTTTAATTTTAGATTGTTACTTTATGATGTATAGAGAGTAAATCTTTAATATCTAGATCTTATGAAACTTAGATCTACTCATGTGATATGATTTTTATTAGATTTAATTAATTCTTTATTCTTTTCTTGATTCAACTATGTATGCTTCACGATTTAGATTATTATTTTTGTGAGTAGCGATCTAGAATTTGATATCTTAGAAGAGAACTAAGAGATTTCTTATAAGATTAGATCTAGGCATAATTGATGAAAATTATTACACTATTAGAGATAATTTACAAGATCTTTCCAGAATTTTGAATTATAGCGTAGAGAATTCATTGTGCAATAATGTGATCTTAAGTTATGCTATTGGGAATAAATTCTAATAGGTGATTTTAAGATTAGGGTTAATTAGCTTGAAAAAGTTATTAACTTTAATAGAGAATTCTTCCAATCTTCCAATCAAGAAAAATTAAAAAAGAAATTAGATTATCTTTAGAACAAATCACATGTTAGATTTAGATATGATTTTTGGATCTTAAATTAATTTATACTTTTATTACTTTCTTGTTTAAGTTATTTAATATTCATTAATTAGTTGTTAATTTAGTAGTTGCTTCCATTTAATTTAGATTCTTTAAGTTTCTTGGACTCGAATTTATAAGTTAGATAGTAAAGATCTACTGAGTATTAGTAGTCAAAGTCCTCGAGGGATTGACACTTGAACTTAATCCACTTACTACAAATTTGATAGGTATGCTTGCCTAATATCAAGTTTTTGGCACCGTTACCATTGATCAAGTTTTTGCAAAACTCACTTAGATTTTATTGTTATAACATCCTATAGTTGCTAGAATTTCAGGCTTTTGCATGTCGATACTTTGTTAGTGCAAACTATAATAATTTTTACTTGTTTTGTGAGTTGGGTAGTGATTCTGAAGTAGAATACAATCATGTTATTGATTTTAGCACTAAACTTAGATTTTAAAAGACATGATTATTGACATGATCGTGTCAATTATGATGCATGTTAGGGCGTATGTAATCTCCTCTTCCATGTTAGGGTTTTAATCTTTCTACGCATGGTATTGATTCTTGCAACTTAATTAGTTAAGGTTTTGAATTAATTTCAAGATCTTGCACTTTAGATGCTAGAATTCATAAGAATCTTCCTTTCTTCATGCTTAAATTTCTTTGTGTAATAAGTGATTGTGTGATCATATAACTACTTCTTCAAAATCTCAAAGAATATGGCATGCCTACCTTGTGTTTGCTAAAATGTCTCGATGATTTTTATTATGCTTTCTTCCATAATTGTGCTTAGTTTTTACATTGTTTGTCATTTTAAGTGTGGGCAAAGCATTGGTGACCATTTCTTGATTTTAATTAACTTCTTTTTCATGTAGAACATAGTACTAAGGCAAAAACTAGACGTAAGGCACAAAGACAAAGAAATTGCATCATCATCTCAATTGTCGCCATCTCCTAATCCACTAACAACCATCAATCCCTCACTTCATCTGATGTTGCGTTTTTCATCAAAAGCCACTTGGGAATGGTTTCAACATTTTCAATCATGTACTTTTTAAGAGATGCTATATCTTGATTAGAATGTAATTAAGGAACTCAATTTAGTTGATCAAGTCTAGGATATTGTCTCAGTCAACCTAATGGAAAAGCTATTGACATTTTAAGCTCTTATTTATTATGAGCTTACACTTGAGTTTCTCTGTACGGTGCAAATGGATAAGCATTCGAGAAATTTTGGACCACAATGGAAACTATGATTTCAACTGAACAACTACGCTCATTCGATCCTTGTTGCTGAATTGGGTGTTTACTTAGGTCTATATTCAAAAGAGTTTGTGTAGACTGATGAGTTTCTTAGGCTTCCTTGCAAGTTACTGCATGAAGTCTCACCATACCAATTTTGGAAAAGCATTGCAAGGGGTAGTAATTACATTACAAAGTCTAGTAGGGCCTCTTTTCTATGTTGCCTAAAATACAGAGTTGTACATTGGTTAATAACTCATACAATTACTAGGCAGGGTAAGAGTATGGGTATAGTTAGCAAGTTCGAATTGATGGCTTTGTACAGCATGATTGAGAAATGTTCGATCAATTTAACTATGTTGTTAGCCAACTATCTTATGAAGCAAGTCACTAGTGTTTGAGCTCATAGTCAAATATGTTATGGTCCATATGTGACCTTGTTGACTCACGGGATAGGGATTTTGACCAAATGGTTGTCTGATATGATGTTGGTTGGGAAGATGAAGTCATTAAGAAAAGAAACATTCAAGAACATGTACATGAATTTGGATACAACCGAAGGATATAGAGGTGCAAGTTTAAGTGCAAGCCAAGGATCAGGCTCTTGGCTTGATTGGATAGAGGAAATGTTGAAAAATCTGAGTACCTACTAAGATAGGATGGAGTCTAAAATCAATAAGATGTTAGCAAAGTAGAATCACTTCATGCAATTCTTTTGTAATATGGCTGAACTGAACAGTTTGAAAGTTCCTGATGTTTTCTAAAAGTCCCCCTCCTCATCCTCAGAAGAAGAAGTTGCTCAGTTGCTCACGAGCTAGCTAGAGAAGAAGA
Organism: Lumnitzera littorea; assembly: GCA_024138015.1. NCBI lineage: Eukaryota > Viridiplantae > Streptophyta > Magnoliopsida > Myrtales > Combretaceae > Lumnitzera > Lumnitzera littorea. Next base: position 25,747,129 of record JAMXBB010000001.1, read on the forward strand.
AGACCAAGAAGAGAAAGGAGCTTAAGAGGAAAGTTTAGTAGAAGTTGATGATGAAGCAAAAGATGAAGATGCGGATTTTGAGGAGAATAATGATGATTTTATGGATGATGAATGAGGAGTTGTAACTGTTTTATATTTATGATATGGCCTAGGAGGTACTTCGATTTTAAGACTTGATTTGAGTTGCTAGACTCTTTTATTTGTTTTCCTTTGTTTTGCTTTTCACTTTTATTATTTTCTTTTGTGTCTTAATGGAATGATAATATTAGTTGCGTATCCATGCTAGAACTGAAGGTCGAAGCTTTTTAGATGGAAATGTTCAATTTTTGCATTTGCAAATTTAGTGTAGGTTACTTCATAATTTATAGCCTTTGTGCATTTGAGATTACTCAATTTCCAAGAGAGTATTAGTTTTCCTTTCTCACTTTTATTTTGTCTTACCCATGATTGTTTTATTTGATCCATTTTCCATTATATGACTTAATTCATACATTAGGGATAATGTATAGTTTTAAGTGTAGAGAAGGGGATACAAAAACATATAGAAACTTTTGCTACTTAAGAGACCAATTTTTTTTTTCGCGTTTAATCAATTTTATTATTTTATTGACTTGCAATTATTTAGAATTTGGCAACTTCAATGAGATGAATTGAATGTAATTTGAATACTTAATGGATGAATTACACTATGTCAGAGCTGATAGGTGAAATCTATGTGAAGTAAAGTTACAGGTTATTTAGCCTAAGATTTTAAAGACTTAGGATTAAAGCAATATTACTAGTTAAGAGTTAGTGTGATTATTTTCAAAACTTACTTTGATGTATACTTTCTCTTTAGATGACTTTAGAGCCTTATAATCTTTAGTAAACAAACAAATGAAAATTTTCTTTTAATAAACCCTTAAAAACTTGGAATAGTTGGAGATAGAAAGTAATATTAATTACATGAATAATCAATAAACAAAAAGACAAAATTGGTAATAATTCACCTTAGTCCCTTAGAAGAGCAAGGTTGAAATCTACTACCAATGCCAAAGTAAGCTTAAAGAATCAATTGGTATGGATAGGTATTGGTCCTTTAGAAAAACAAGATTCTTTCCCATTACTAATACGAGGGCTAAGTTGGTATAGATTGGTCTTGACCCATTAGAAGACCGAGATCTTTTCCTTCTATTGATACAATTGTCCTTAAATAATGTGCTTAATATGGTAAATTTGCAACCTTCCCAAAGAAAGCATGAACTAAGGGGATAATCAAAGAATGAGTGGATGTAATATATGCTTACTCTAAATTATGACGCTTAGTGAGATTGAAGAGAGGGTTGTATACATTTTAGTTAAGTAGGTTAAAATTTTTATGATTTTTTTTTTATTGGTGAGATGATAAATATGATCTTGAATACAAGAATCCTTAATTAAATGATCTAGATAAACTTTAATTTACATAGATTAATTTATGAACTATAATACTTTGTGTTTCTTAGACATTAAGGAAAAGATTGGGTATAAGAGTCAAGAAAGTTGTTTAAGGAAAATTGATTAAAGTTGCAAGTTGAATCATTTTTTAGGTTGAATCATTTTCTAGGTTAAGTGTAAATTTTGACCAATTTCTTAGACAGTAGTAGATTTTTGCTTAAAAATTCTTGTCCTAATTTGTTAAGCTTTATTTACCTGAGGAAAAGCAAATTCTTAAGTAAGGGAAGTTTGATAAGCTCTAAATTAGATATATTTTATTTGGTGATTTTTCATGATTTTCGCTTAAAATTTGAGTTTATTTTTGTAAAATGACACTTAATTGAGTAAAATCTTGATTTCTAAGTTTTGAAACAATCTACATGAGAAAACGAGAAAATAGAAATTATTTCACTCAAATTAAAGCTAAAGTGAGCAGGTTATGAAGGTTTGAAGATCGACACAACCAAATAATATAATTTTATATCCCTTCTAGGTGAATTTTGGAGTAATTTTAGTATATCAAAGTTAGTGACACAACCATGTTCTTGGTTGTGTTATTCCTAGTTTTGAAAATAAAATAAAATAAAAGAAGATAAAAAGGAATGGCAGTAAGTGACACGCCCAGAGGACGCGATCATGTCGCTTGCAATGAACTTTATTTTCCACATCTCCTATTTAAACAATCTCTAGGGTTTTTAGAGAGGACTTTTTTCAATGACTTTTTTAAACCATCTCAAGATTCAATTTTTCTTATATTTCATGATTTACTCTTCTACAATTCTTTATTTTTTTATTCAAGATTGTTGCTTTATGATGTGTAGAGAGTAGATCTTTAGTATCTAGGTCTTGTAGAACTTAGATCTACTCATGTGACATGATTTTTATTAGATTTAATTAAGTCTTTATTCTTTTCTTGATTTAATTATGTATGTTTCATGATTTAGATTATTATTTCTACATATAGTGATCTAGAATTTGATATATTATAAGAGATTAGATCCAAGCATAGTTGATGAAAATTGTTGCAAGATTAGAGATAATTTACAAGATTTTTTCAGAATTTTAAATTATAGTGTAGAGAATTTGTTGTGCAATAATACGATCTTAAGTTATACTATTGAGAAGAGATTCTAATAGGTGATTTTAAAATTAGGGTTAATTGATTTGAGAAAGTAATTAACTTTATTAGAGAATTCTTCTAACTAAGAAAGATTAAAGAAGAAGTTAGATTATTTTTAGGAAAAATCACATGTTAGATCTAAGTAGAGCAAAGATCTAGATACGGTTTTTTTGAATCTTGATTTAATTCATACTTTTATTGCTTTCTTGTTTAAGTTCTTTAATATTCATTAATTAATTGTTAATTTAGTAGTTGTTGCAATTTGATTTAGATTATTTAAGTTTTTTAAACTCAAATTTGTAGGTTAGATAATAAAGATCTAGTAAGTATTAGTAGTTAAAATCCTTAATGGATTGACACTTGGACTTAATCCGCTTACTATAAATTTGATAGGTAAACTTGCCCAATATCATATTTTTGATATTAAACCCACCAAAAGTGAAGGAGTACAAATCTCCCATCCCATATACACAATGACTTAGACAAGATTGCCCTTATCCAACCAAGCAATTTAAAAAATTTCTTGATCTTTTTAAGCAACTACAAGGGAACTTACCTCTTGTTGATGTTTTATTGCAGATGCCAAAGTAAATGAGGTTCTTGAAGCATTTTTTGTCAAACAAGAGGAAGCTAAAGGATCGTTCAACTATCACACTTAATTAGGAATGCTCCGCACTACTGTAGAAAAAGCTACCAAAGAAATTAACAAATCTATAGAGTTTTACTCTTCCTTATGTGCTTAGAAATTTATCAATAATGCTTTGACAAATTTAGAAGCTAGTATTAATTTGATGCCATACAATTATTCAAAAAGCTAAGGATAGGAGAACCTAAACCAATACGCATGTGCATTCAATTAGCTTATAGGTTTACCACATACCCTAAAAGCATCTTAAAGGATGTTTTGGTACAGGTTGATAAGTTTATTTTTACTATAGACCTTATTATTCTTGACATAGATGAGGATTTTGAGGTTCCATTTGTTCTAGGTAAACCCCTCGTAGTTACTTGTAGGGTTATAATTGATGCCAATGAGTGTAAGCTTGTCTTAAAGGTCAAAGATGGAGAAATTGTTTTCTAAAATTTAGATTCAATGCACAAGCCCCTTAACTCAAAGGGCATAAGTTATGACATTAATTCCTATAATGTCACTGAATGTTTGTAGGAAACACTTGTCAAAGAACTGGTGAATCATTGCTTAGAAAAGGGAGATGGAGACATGATAAAAACCCTTAATCAACCTAAGGTTGTCTCAATTAGGAGCTAATGAGTACAATGTGGTGAAGAAAGGGCTTAAATAATTTTGTAGACCAAGGGATAGAAAGTTAAAGCCTTCCAAAGCAAAGCCACCAATATTGTAGCGGAAACATTGAAAAGATTGCTTAAAACACGCCTTTGTAGTGAGGATCTCAAAGCCACAAATGATCACTCCATCTAAGCAAAAAGTAGACAAAAAGAAGAAACTTAAGCAATACGAGTTTGATGAGTGGCATGATAAGAAGAAATCCGGTGGAAGCCATATACCTAGACTAGAGATGTTGCAAGACCAATGGGAAAGGGGTAAAGCTATTCATGTGTAGCGAATACACAAGCGAGGTAAGGAAGGAGATCCATCTCTACCCAAATAAAGGTAAGTTAGATTCCATCGAGCTATCAACATTAAACATAACGCTCTTAGGAGACAATCCAAGTTATTTGTTTAATTATGTGATTTTAATTTCTCATTATTGCACTTAGGAATTTTTAAGTCATTAGTTATCTTAGCACTTGCACTTTTAGTTGCATTTTTTATTTTATTTTGATTAAACTAATTTTCTAAACTTATGTTTCAATATTCTTAAAAAAGAGAGAGAGAAAAAAAAAGGTGTACAACTAATTACACGGTCTAGAGATATGGTCGTGTCTTTGATTGTGTCCTTCCTAAGGCAACCCCCTATGTACGTATATAGTGAGTTACACAATTTAAAGACATGATCATGTCTCAAACCTTATCATTCCCAAGCATCCTCGTGTTAAAATTTTCGAGGCAACCATAGTGAGTTACACGATCGCGAGATACAACTGTGTCTCGGGTCATATTGTGCCCAGTATTTAAGGTTGCAATAAGTGAGTTCATTCTCACCTTTTCTTTTATCTCACACCCACACACATGCATGTCACTCTCTACCCTATACTCTCTGACGTAAAAACATACAAACACCTCACTTTCTTTTACATTTACAAACTAGTAAGAATTATCACCACTCCACTTCACTTCAAGAACAAGGTAAGCAACCTAATCTCTACTCATTTTATGCTTGTTTCGATATTGTGTTGCATGTATCAATTTGAAAATTTGTTTAGTTTTCAAGGTGCTACTCCCTTGACCCCTACTTGCTAACTGGCTAGTAGGACTGTCGTACTTACTAGTCGTAGCACAATAAACACTTAGTTTGATTTTCATCCAAATTAATGATAAAGACATTGCTTTGTGAAGATGATTCTTACTTATGATTTAGAGTTTTCACTTTATTTTCACTTCTTAGTGATATTGTGTGTTTAAGTAGTTAATCATCATTGACACGATCATGTCATTTAAAATTTGTGCTAATCTTTGGGTTTGAAAGACATGGGTTGTGACACGATCGTATCACTTGCAATACATTACTATAAGTGTGTGACTCCTGCATGTTTAAGTTGAAGTGTTGAATTTCATTCATTTATATGCCTTGTTATTCATTATAGCACTTAGAGTTTTAGTGTTTAATCAACATACAAGTGCTATTGATTCGTGTCATTAAGAAATTAGGAGTTTAAACATGCTTAGAATTTATTTTGTAACAATAGTTATGAGGATTGCATGAAGGATTTCTCAAGAACATAACTACATTTTTTATGCATACCAAGTGTTTGATAAAATTCCTAAATGAGTTATGGTATCATTTCTTTTATATTTGATTATAGTTTTGGCATGGTTCTTTGTTCTAAGTGTGGGGAAACTTTTGGTCAAAAAAATAGAGACTTGAATTTTTTTTTCCTTTTTCTTTTGAATAAGACAATAGCACTACAAACTAAGTTTCAAGTTAAGAAGAAGCTCAAGAAGAAGAAGAAGAAGGTGAGGAAAGTGAAGATGAAGGAGTAAGGATAAAGAGGATGCTGAGGAAGAGTAGGAAGATGATGAATACAAAGAGAAGGAGGATGATATCATAGATGATGCACCTAAAAAGGAGGATTGTAGAGTGGACATAATTGCTTGATATCTTTTCTTTTCTTGATTCATCTATATTGGTTATTCGTAGACATGGTTTATTTCCTAAACTATTTTGTTGCTTTCGTGATTTTCTTTTATTAGTTGTCTTTTATTTTCTTTTCTTTATGTTTAGTAAGTCATGTTGCGGGGCATTGTTCTTGGAATTTTGAAGCTCATGTTAAAGTTTTATTACAAAGTCTTGGAAATGGAACTTAGAAGCTCTATCTACAATTGGTCTTTGGACATTACAACTTCAGATTTCTTGGATTGTGAATATATCATTCAATTTCAGGGGAGTATTAGTTTTCCCATTCCACTTTTATATTGTCTTACCCATGATTGTTTTGTTTGATATATTCTCCATTATATAACTTAATCGTACATTGGGGACAATGTAGGTTTTAAGTATGTAGAAAGGGATATAGAAACATATAGAATCTTTTGCTACTAAAAATACCAAATTTTTTTTTGCATTTAACCTAATTTTATTGTTTTATTGACTTGCAATTATTTAGAAATTAACAACTTTCAGTGAGTTGAATTGAATGTAATTTGAATACTTGATCTTTGATGCATGAATTACATGATGTTAGAGTTGATAGGTAAAATCTTTATGGAGTAAAGTTATGGATTATTTAGCTTAGGATTTTAAGGACTTACGATTAGAGCAATATCACTAGTTAGGAGTTAGTCATGATTATTTTCAAAAATTCCTTTAATATATACTTTCTTCTTAGATGACTTTAAAGTCCTATAATCTTTAGTGAACAAATAGATTAAATTTATCTTTTGAGAAACCCCTAAAAACTTGAAATAGTTGGAGGTAGAAAGTGATATTAATTGCATGAATAATCAACAAACAAAAAGGAAAAATTAGTAAGAATTTACCTTGATCCCTCAAAAGAGCTAAGTTGAATAATACTACCAATGCCAAAGAAAACTTTAAAGAATAAATTGATATGATATGAATCGGCCATGGTCCCTTAGAAAAGTAAGGTTATTTCCTGTAATCAATATGAGAGCTAAGTTAATATGAATTGGCCTTGGTTTGTTAGAAGAGCAAGATCCTTTCTTACTGCCAATATAATTGTCTTTAAATAATGTACTTAATTAATAATATAAATTTAGTGAATTTGCAACCTTCATAATGAAAGCATGAACAAGGGGGATGATTAGAGAATGAGTAGATGTAGTACGTGTCTACTTTAAATAATAGCTTTTAGTGAAATTGAAGGAAGGGTTGTATACATTGTAGTTAAGTAAGTTAAAATTTTTATGATTTTTTCTTGATTGGTGAGATGTTAAATCTAATCTTAAGTATGAGAATCCTTAATTAAATGATCTAGGTATACTTTAATTTACACATATTAGCCTATGAACTCTAGTACTTTGTGTCCTTTGGACATTAAGAAAAAAATTGAGGATAAGAGTCAAGGAAGTTGTTTAAAGAAAATTAATTTGAGTTGTAAGTTGATTCTTTTTCTAAGTTAAGTGTAAATTTTGGTTACTTTCCTAGGAAGTCATAGTTTTTAACTTAAGAATTCTTGCCTTAATTCTTTCTTTGCCTGAAGACAAGTAAATTTTTAAGTAGGGGAAGTTTGATAAGCTTTAAATTGGATATATTTTATTTAGTAATTTTTCATGATTTTCTCTTGAAATTTGAGTTTATTTTTATAAAATGATTCTTAATTGAGTAAAATCTTGATTTTTAGGTTTTAAAAGGATGTACATGAGAAAACAAGAAGATAGAAATAAGTTTCACTTAAATCGAATTAAAATGAGTAAGTTATAAAAATTTGAAAATTAACACAATCAAACGATATGATTATGTGGTTTCTAAGTGAATTTTGGAGCAATTTTAAAATATTACAGCCAGCGACACAACCATGTCCTTGGTCATGTCATTCCCAGTTTTAAGAGAGAGAGAGAAGACACGAATGGTAGTAAGTTACATGACCAAGGGATAAGGTTGTGTCCTCGATCATATCGTTTGTATAGACTTTATTTTACCGTTTCCTATATAAAACCTCTTAAAATTTTTTTTAAGAGATTATTATTATACAACTTTTGGAGAGTTTTTTAAAACTGTTGTAGTGAAAGCCCTCGAAGGATCGACACTTAAACTTAATCTGCTTGGTACAAATTTAATAGGTGCGCTTACCTAATATTAATGACCCAATTGATGAACATTTCCAATTGCAATGATTATTCTCTATTATACCTACTAAAGTTCATATTGTTACGATTAGATATGTTACAAATATAGGAACCTTTCTAATATTACTATTTAGTCCATTAATGTAGTTACAAGTTTAATATTTAATTATATGCTTATACAATATTTCAAAAGAAGGTAAATAAATTTTAAAAAAAAGAAAAGAAAATACAACTTCCATAGAGTGCACTATAAATTTTATAGGGTATAGAGTGGTTTCCAAGTGCCACAAGGCAGGTTCTAAGTACAAAAATTTTGGAACCTACACTTGTAATGTAAGGTATGAGTAAGGTTTCATACCTTACCTACCTATACCCTCTCACCCCGACGATGAACTTATATGCATAACTATATTGGTTTTCATAATATATATATATATATATATTTTTTTTTTTTTTTGAATTTGAGACAAGCTTAAACTTCTATAAAAATTTAATTAAACATTATATAATATTTTTTTATATAGGAATTCAAATAAATTTGGATGAGTTAAGTTCAAGCTTATTAAGATATTTTGTTATAGTTGCTATGCATATAAGAAAAGAAATAGAAAATGAAAACAAAAGAAATGAAAATCATCTTATTTCATTCTCTTCCCCTTTTATATGTAGGCAAAAAAAATATATATATATATTTCCTTTCTTCCCCCTTCATTTCATTTTTATTTTACAAATGAAGAAAACTTATATTTGCTAAGACTGTTGTAGTTTAGTGGTATGAATATTGGTCTCCCAATGAGATTGACTCAAGTTCAAAGTCCTCCTCTCCCAATGTTGTTTGGCCAAAATTAGAGGACTTATATTTGAATTTTTTTTTTACATCTCCACATGAAAAATATTTATTAGAGTAAGTAAATATAAGGTAGATAGGGTAAGAGTCCCTATCCATACTATATCATATAGGTATAAGTTTTCAAATTTTTGAATCTAAAACCTACCCTTTATCATCTTAAAACTACCTTAGAAATTGTACCATGCAAAACTTATGAGGTGTGGCCTACATTGTAGAACTTAGAAATTTTTTCTACCATCCTATACATTTTAACTTGCAATTGTTTTCTAATATCAAATTCTGGTTACTTTTTTTTTTTTATTCCCATGCAAAAAGATTGTTTTTCAAACATTACATGAAATCTATATGTTAAATGACACCCTTTATTAGCAAAACAATTAAATGATAAATATATGGGGGTGCATGCACCAAACAAAAAGGAAGATAGAGTTTGATTTTTAATGAACAAAAATAAGAAGCCTTCCACGCATTATATTCCAAATATAAAAGAAAGTAGGCACAATGGACAAAAAGAATTCATTTAGCCAACAAATGGTATATTTTAGAGAAATATCCATTCATCTACATTTATAAAATTGTTTTATTTCTCTAGTTTTTCGAAAAAGAAAAGAAAAAGGTTATTTTCCAATCACTCGTTTATATTTTATTATTTAATAAATTTTATAGATAAGTATAATGTGAAACCCGATTTTATAAATAAATAAATAAATAAGAAAATATAATAAGGATTTTAAAAATATTTTATAAGTTATGGCAATTTTATTAATAAAGCAAAGTCCCTAAACTATCATGTTTTAAAACATACTTATCTTTTCTCCCACATTTTACATCCCTCTTTTCATGTTCTACTTCTATACTAATAGTCTCTCCTTTACTCCCTCAGCACCATCATCAAGAATAAGACTTGTTCTTGTAAGTTTAAGAGGAAAAAATTAAAGGAATCTTGTATTTGTTTGTTAAAGTAGGATATAATATAAGAAATTAAAACTTTGACAACAAAATTTTGCAATAATAAAACCTTGTTGAGGTGATTTTATTTTTCTAATGCAATAAGTTAGCCATTATAAAAAGGTATCTACATCGTTCTTTTTTCTATTGCAATAATATCTTGTTGCCATCTTTTTACTGCTGATACATTTTAATAATTTATGATTATTTATCATATATACTAATTTGTTATTAATACCTTTTTGTTATGAAATACGCTTTCTTTAAATTTTTTGTTAAACAACAAATTCAGGGATATTAAAGTAATAAAATAGACAAAATTTGTATATTTCTATGTTATATCATTATTATTGAACCTAGGGTTCATTATTTGATTTTGATAAGAACAAAAAAATATATATATATATGTAAACATGTTGTTTTTTAAGAGAACAAAATAAGTGGATGATTAAACTATGTATTATTTGATTATATTAAGGTAATTGAATAAGATCGATTAATTTACTTAATAATTAAATACATCAATTATCTCTACAAGAAATTTAATCTTTTGAATGGTGATCAAATGATCTTGAAATTAGATTGCAAAGAGTATTTGTTTATTGTGTGTTTAAAGTATTTTCAGGTAATATTTGATCTACCAGGTTGACGATTCAAGAGCATTACCAGCTTAACGGTGAAGTAGCTTAGATAAGGAGATGAAAGTGCTTTGGATCAAGAAACCGGCTTGCCGGTAGTGTAATTTCTAATCGACTTACCAAAAAGGCAAGGTACCAACATGCCGGTAAGTCTAATTCAACTGTCACTGGAGTATTTAATGCACGGGAAGAATTGAATGGAATGATATAAATGCTCAACAACACAAGTAAGGATAAGAGAGAACTGATCTTTTGTTGCAATATTCCAACATTCTTTTATGTTCTTATTGTCTATTGTTCTCACTGCCTCTTATACCCTAATTTGCCAATATTTAGAGAGATTTGAAGTGTAGTGTTTATGAGCTATTAGTTACAAAGTATTGAGAGTTAAAAGCACTATACTAATAATCTTTAAGATTGAGTTTTGTGTTGTGAGTTGAGATTGGGATTTGTGTTGAGTTGTAAGTGTGTGAGTTGTGTAATCAAGTTTATATTTGTGTAGCTCTTAGAGCTTGGATTAAGAAATCAATAAGGTAGTGTAAAGTTCTTAGTTGGAGGCATTGTGTGTCCGTAGAGACCACAGGGCAGTCCGAACTCCACGTTATATCCAGGCTTGATCTTCTTTATCGTTATCTCTTTTAATTTCTACACTTATTATTGCTTTATTGTTACTTTGGTTACTCTTATTATTGCTACTTTGGTTACTCTTATTATTGCATTTAGTTATTTATATCGAAAAAGAATCGTAATTTGTTCTTAAAATTCAATTTACCCCCCTTTTAAGTTAGCTTAGTGTTCTTCAATTATAATAGTGTAAAAAAAATTTACGTATCTTTTCATAATGACTAACTTCTTGTGTTAGGAAAAAAATAAATCGCCATAACATAGTATTTTGTCTCAATTATAAGAGTTCCTTAGGCATAAGCTTTGATGGTTTGGTGCTTTTTGTATGTGTTGTGCAACTAGAACACGATCTGCATATAGTCATCAAAATCGCGAGTTAAGTATATAATTTAACGAGTTTATAATTTTATGATTTTTTTTCTTAGTTAAAATGAATATAAAGCATTTGAATGCAAACTTTTAGTAGAATTATAAATTTTGATGTACAATTTTACAAGTTTATAATTTTACCAATTTTGTAAAATTTTATTCAATTTTATTGATTCTACACGTGCAAATGAAGAGTAAAACCACGATTTTGACAATTATAGGTCCGAACATATGGTATTGGTTGTTTTTCTTTATGTACAAGTATGTTTACGATCATTTATTGGTTTTTAATAAGTTGAATTCAATTGAAAATCAGAAGCATTGTAGTTGTTCATGGAAAATCAAGTTGAGAGTTGAGAGTGTTTCATTTAGGGGAATGTTGTTGTAAGGTGGTGTTTGGGTGGTTTTGCTATTAGAAGTTGAGTTTCGATGAATGTTAAGGTTAGCAGTAAGGGTAGAAAGGTGTTTCTTGAGCAAAGGGATGAAGTAGAGGTGATCTAAGGAGTACATAGGCAAGAACATGCACGTATTGTTACCATATGGGGGGTATAGGGCCATGGTGTGGCTGTAAAATGTAAAGAAGGATGATTCAATGAGGTATACAAGGATAGACAGGCAAGAACATGCCCATGTACTTGATTGTGTATAGGGCTATGAGCAGGACAAGTTAAGGCTAAAAGGTACATAACCATGTACCTCCCTTATGTACTTAACTATGTTGGAGTGTTTGTGAGATTGTAAGATACAAGCTAGTTCATGGATGTGTATCTCCCCATGTTTTCCAAAACATCCTTGTACTTCTTTTGCTTTCAAAATCCATTTCTAACAAATTTATCAATCATTTTCAAACCTTTCTATCAACTTTAAACGCTCTCTTTCTGAAGCCTCTTTTTGTTTTCCTTTTGAAGGGTTAAGTAAGTAGAGGTGAGGTAAAAGGGGTAATAGTATGAAAAATATGTTGCAAGGTCAATAATCTCATTATATGATTCTAGAATCTTGAAGTAAGTAAGAAGGGGCTCATCTTAGATCACTTGGGTGAATGGACATTAGTTAATGGTGTAAACATTTCAAGGTTGCTTTACTTAGACCTTTTAATGATGGTTAAGTGCTTAATAATGATATCGAGTTGATCAAGTGGTGAATCATCTAGTCATTGGTGTGAAGATAGAGCTTAGGATTGTTTATAGAAACCTAGTTGCTCTACCTACTATGTTCTAGTGTAGCATTTATAGGGTAAGAGGAATTGTTGCCTTCTTGATCATAGCCTTAAGGCAGCATAGGATTATTTCTGACAAGTTGTTAAAGCGTATTCGCCTCCATCTTAAGACTTTGGTTCTCTTGTAGAATCTCTACCATCTATTGCTCAAGAAAGCGAAGTGATCTCATTACAAGGGGCATTTGTCCTTGTTCACATTATTTTGCGGAAGATTTGTTGGAGATTTGCTAAGAAACGGAGGTGGTTTGCTATTTACAAATGTTTTGGCCATAGCTTCATTTTCTAAGCTATAAATAGTAGGTGCCAATTTGTTGATAGTGAATTATTGATAAGGGGAAACTTAGACTTATGAGTAGATTAGTGCTTGTGAATTAGACTTGCACAAGGAGCAAACATAAACTATCCAAGACTCCAAAGGTGTCTTTAAGTATGCACTCCAAAACTCAAGTTAATAGGGTGGTAAAAAAAATCAACAACCAAGTAGTAAACAGTAAACAGAGTCAAAGTCTCAATCCCTTACCTTGAGGGCTTCCGTTGGTATTTATAAGTATTAAAACCTCCATAAAAGGCATTCTAATGATAACAATATATGTATTTGAAATTATTGATCAAGTTATTAAGTGTACATAATAAGTTTAAAATTCATGAAACACAAAATGCTTATCTAAACCAAAAAGATAAGTTTAGAACATATATAACTTAGAATCTAAAGGAAGATACTTATCACAAGAAAAGAAGACTTATAATAGAAGCAAAACCAAATTTACAAGATGAAGGAAAAAAGAAAATCTAAACATGAAGATAATTTCAAAGCTAAAGAAACATCATAAGAATAAAGGACTGGATTAGAAGAACTTAATAGAAGAAAATTCTAAAGTAGCACAAGAAATAAAGAAATCAAAAGCCAGATTAGCTTTAGAAGACAAATTAAAGTTGAAAAGATAGATAAAATAAGTTAGAAGCTATACAAGAGCAGAAACACTTTCAGCAACATGAAAAGATTACAATTACAAGTGAAGACCCAATACCGAAGAGAAGATATTTTACATATTAAATTACATGATTGTGCAAGAAGCAATTGATAGAAAGAAAGAAGAGGCAATGTCTAAGAGAAACAAAAGTGAAAAGAATTGTAGCTAAATATTTTTAACAATCGAGCAAATTTAAAAGACAAAATAGAGATGAGACTTACAAGGATTTGAAGACAACATAAGGCTTATAAGGATAAACTCAAGTCTCCTTTTATAACATAAGCCCTTAGGCTTTCAAATCAAAGCCTAAGAAGGCTTCATAAAGCAAATGGCCTTCTTCTAAACTTATTTTCATGTGTGAGAGGTTAAGAATAGGTGAGTCAATCCAACAATCCTCATTTGGATCCTACCAAGTTAGATCCTTTTAGAATATCCCTAAAATGAGGTCCATTACTTAGATTTTGCAACTAGCTTGAGAAATTGGTCTGTGTCATTAAAGTGGACCAAAAAAACCAATTATCAGAATGATCATCTCTAAGGTAAATGTGATGGAAAATGAACGTGATCACAACTATATTATCAAAATTTTGGGGAGTCTAATAGTGACACAATGAACAAATCTAAACATTGAAAGGTATAATATAAAAAGCTAGGGGCTTCCAAATTATATATTATAAGAGATAAATATTCTCTACTTGATGGGCCTTTTTTTTTTCCTACTAATTAGAGAAAAATATTAGAAATGCTTTTCATAAGACTTGTTTTACTTTTTTTTGAAACATACAAATTAAAAAGTTTGCAGTATGATTACTTTAGATATTAAAAACATTCATTTCTTTAATGGTTTACAATAACGAATATTTCTAAAATAGTGTGTATGTATATAGATTGATTGACATAATTTGTCTTTGATGAAATTTTGAAACGATAACCAAAATTTATGAGCTAGTAATAGTAAGAGAAGGGAGAAATCAAGAGCTAATAAATGAAGGCCATGCACTTTATGAATAACGCTTTACGCGTTTTCTGTTTCACATTATTATACGTTTCCAATCATAAAAATAGAATGTTGTCCATGTAATAAGATAATAATTATTAAGCCATCAATATTATTGGTAATAATGTATGGACGCAAAATTAAAATCTCTAACAATTTACGTTATAGAACAGGATAACATCCTTTTAACAAAAACTTTGTTGTGAAGGCAAACCTAACCAGAAGGACCTAAAAGCAAAAAATATCTATGAAACCACTATTTGCATTGCTATCTATTTAGCTAGAAAATTTATAAACATAGTAACTTGTTTTTTCATAAATAAACAAACGCCAATTCATTAATACAAACATCAATTAATTTCCCCCCACTTTGAGAAGAAAAGCACATCATGATGTATGCCCGATTGTCTCTCCTGTTATTCTTGCTTAATATTGTGTTTGCAAGGATCGGAAACTTACAAGAACAAGCCCAAAATATATTCCTTCTTGCAGGCCAAAGTAACATGGCTGGTCGCGGAGGTGTGAATAACAATGCCGTTACTAATCGACTAGAATGGGATGGCGTCATTCCAGATGAATGCCAACCACGAAAGGAGATTCTCCGCCTTGATGCAAAATTTAACTGGGTCATTGCTAGAGAACCACTTCATAAAGACATTGATTACAACAAGACCAATGGAATTGGTCCTGGAATGCCATTCGCCCATGCTCTATTGGCAAGCAACCTAAGCTTCGGGGTAATTGGTTTGGTCCCATGTGCACATGGAGGCAGTAAGATTGCTGAATGGCAACCTGGGACCTTTCTTTACAAACAACTAATAGGAAGGGCAAAAGTATCTATTAAGAATGGTGGAAAATTAAGCGGACTCCTCTGGTGGCAAGGAGTAGCAGATACTAGAAAGAAAGAGGATGCTGAATCTTACAAAAGAAATTTGGTTAATTTTTTCAATAGAGTTCGTTTTGATCTTAATACCCTAGATCTCCCAATCATACAGGTATTAATTATAATTTGCATGTTATATCTAATTCAAATTTTCCTATTCTCACTCCATTTATTTCATTTGATTTTTGTTATATCGATCAAGAAATGATTTCATTCCACTTTCTAATAGGTTGCTATGGCACTGGGGAAGGAAGATTATTCTAGACTCGTTAGACAAACTCAATTGGAGTTGAAGATGCCAAATTTATATACCGTAGATTTACCACAAGATTACTCAAAGGAAAGAGATGGAGTACACTTCACTAGTGAGAGTCAAGTCAAAATTGGACAATTGTTGGCCAAAACATTTTATTCGATCGTGAAGCATACGTAGTTACTTTCCTTTCACGTGATTGTAGTAAGTAATTTATAAGTCATCTAATCTTTCTTTCATGCAGAGAAATTTAATTTTTCTCTGTTGTAATTCGGAAAAAAAGTCAATTCGATACTTTGATTGTATATACAAGGATATTGGTCAAAGCGAAGCTAAATCAAGTTGTTTTCTTGTACGAAAATTTCGATAACGAAATTGATATATATTTTTTATTTACTTTTCATGCTAAATTCTTTTCGAATACTAATAGGGAAATCCAATATCTCATAATAATCCAACATTCAATTAAGATTTAAAATTAAATTCCATAGGGTTGTTCTGTAGAATCAACCCCTTCTTTTGATTTGGAATTTTATATGTTCAGTGTGACATCCCATTTCATCCATTTAATTTTTAGTTTGAGGTAGTTTTCATAGTAGAAATTTAAAAAAAAAAATGAAAAAGACAATAAAATCATAAAATGAAAAGCAGGTGCGAGATGAGAAAAACCAAGAAAAGAAAAGCAAAAATAAGATAAAAAAGAAAAACTAGAAATAAGAAAAAGAAAATAGTTTGAAGTTTTGATGGTTGTTCTTTAATGTTAATTAAACTTAGCACCTCTGCAATTTAATAGATTAGTAAATATTTTTAATAGGCAAGGTTAAACTCATGGCAATCAACTAATAAAGCTCCAAATTATTTTCCAAGTGAAAATTTCTATACGAAATCGTTTGCATACAAATCAAGGGCAAAATCCATTAGATAAACTTTATTGCAATGAATGTTTGATTGTACAATAATACTTGAGAACGCCGGTAGCTCACTGTTTATAAACTATCTTAAAGATGGGCCTTCTAGACCCATACCAATCTATTTAGGATATGGGTTGAGATATTGAGCTGTTTAGTTTTAATCCGATATGTTAGGAGTTGAGTCCAAGTCACTCAAACCTTTGGCGAGCTCTGCTCAACGACTCAAGCTCCGCATAGCTTAGAAGCCTAGCGCTTAAAGCCCAGACCACCTCTCGAATTGGTCTATCTGACCTTCAACAGGTTCGAAGATCTGGTCAGAGTCTTTCACTAGAGTCAGAAGTCCACCAGCAAAAGGGATGACCTTCGGAATGGAAGGCTAGCCACCTCCACCTCCCTCACCCCCACACGTGTCTTACAGGTTTACATTAATGGAGAGTGTCATCTCAAAGATTGCCCGTATTGACTAAACAAAGATTGGATATTACACGAGTGGTGAGGCTTGTAAAGGAGAACATAGTGAAGGCATGTTAAGGGATTGTTTGGTATGGTCACTCTAATGGTTAAATTAGTTGCAAGTATTTAGAGAGTATGGGAACTCGAAAGCAATTAGCAAGCACAAGTATGCAAAATATCAATTAGTTTACTATTAGGCGATGGTCTTATATTTATAAGAGAGTGGTGCTAGCAATTGGAGAATCGTTAGTAAACAGAGTCACTTTTGTAAGTATTAGAGAGTAGAATCATGGTATCTAATGTGGTCCGAATAAGTAGAGAGTAGTTGTTGACTTGGTCTATTGGCTTTATTCGGAGTCCTCTAGTCATTAGAGGCCTCCTCTAGTCGTTAGAGGCCCTGGTCAAGCCATGCTCTAAGCTTGGGCCTAGAGTGACTGACCATAAGCTGTGAGCCACATCAAATCTGGACGAGCCTAAGGAGCCCATGCCCAAAAAGCCCTATCAACATTTGGCCTTCGACAATCTCATTGCCAAAGTGAAGATAAGGAGAAGGGATATATAAGCTTATCAAGAGTGTGGTTGATCTAATTAGGAAGCGTTCGTATTGATGCTATTGTGCTAACGTAGCAATGATGGAGGTTTGGGCTGGTGGAAGGCCATGGTGAAGATGTTAGAGGTTGTGAAAGGCTAAGGTGAAGTATCTAAACTGACGCAAGGCTGGGTAGGCATGACATATTCAAAAAGATTGCCTTCTATGTAAAGGTGATTACAACTGTTTCGAAGCAAAATGCTAGAGATCCAAGCAGAATGATACCTCCATAGGAAAGTCAAAATAAGGTGCCTATACACCTAGTCGGATGGTTGAATTCGAGGTGAGGAATCTAGAGCTAAGGTAGGCGATCCAAGGCATTGAGGAGGTCGAATTGGATTAAGCTAATTAGTGCCCGAGCAAATGCAATACTCCGACCCAAAGCGTAGTGCTATTGGAATACCAAACAAGTCTTCTTATGGAAGTTAAAGGGGCCTTAAGGAAACTTCTTGCAAAAGTAACTTTCCAAATTCCAACTTTATTGTGCCCGTTTTTAGTGCATTTAATGTGATGTGATAGGTATCCTATCACAATAGATTTGAGTGCAGCTATATACGTTTTTCCTTTTGAATGTGGCCACCCGATCAAAATCGCCTCCATGTGTACACATCACAGTACTTTAAGGGATTTACGCTTATACGAATCCCTATAATTGCTAATACGCTTTCCATCGCATTCAGTTTATAAATACAATAGTTGCTTAGAAAGATTACCTTTTCACAACTGCATAACTACATCGCTTTCTCTCTTTTCCTCAAACGTCTTTGAAACTTTCACTTGCAAACTTGTCTAGAGTTCATTCCTCTTTACTGTATTATCGATCATGTCAACCAATACAGGTGAGATTCCTTCAGATGCATTAACATTCAATCTTACCTATTCCGAGACCATGAGGAGTGATCCTCCCTTCGAAAGAGAGGATAAAGTCACTTCATTAGCGTAACTAGATGATGCCACCAAAACGACGATAGAGGCACTAGACAGGGTAAGGCTCATCAATGCCATTCCTAAGAACGTATATGTATACACTTCCTTACCACATCCTAGGGATTTATTCGAGGTGCCTAGGATAGGATAGGGCCTGAGCGGTCGAGTAAGTGAGAGCAAGGTCTTTACCCCCAACTGGATCTTGAGCAACTTTATCGTTGGGTCAATCCTTAGGTAGAAGATACGATTGCCAAGCAAGGAAGAAAGGGTGGCCTTATTGTTAAAGAGGCGCTTTGCAATGTTTGAGAAGTGCTTGGAGTTTAGGCAGTGCTTCCCTCTAAGCAACTTCAAGAAGGACCTCTTCAACTTTCACCAGTGCAGTCTAACCCAGGTCCCCTCTAATGGGTGAAGGGTATTAAAGGTCTTCTAAGCGCTTTGTGAATACTTGATGATAAGGGCCACCCTGAGCTTTTCAACCATTTCTATATATGGAAAAGCATAGGGAGGGTGGTCGTACCTCTAACCCCATCCGAGGAACAAGTTATTTTATGGCATTATGGATTCTATCAAAGGTTGGCAGGATGACTACGTAGTAATTAAGTTGCTTAAAGAGGCAGATTTTTGGACAAAGTAGACTGAACTGGTTTGAACTGGGGCTTAGAAAGAGCTCGGCCCCAGTGATGCTAAGGCCACGTGAGAGATTCAAGCCTTAATGGCCCTTAGGAACAGCAACAAAATAAATGCCTCCGAAATGGTGAAGAGATACTTCTGGTATCGAATCTCCAAGCTTTTCCCTAGTATAAAGAAGGCTGTGGTGAAGAAGTAAGTTGAAGGTACAGGTTTGTTTTTTTTTCTTTTTACAAACGCTTTCATTTATGGTGCTAGTGTGTAAAGTTATGCTTCATCCAATGTCTCTTTTAATAAAATGGGGGAAAGATCTTCCTTGTTTATGCTAGTCATGGTGGAATTGGTGAACGGTAGTGCTTTATATTTTGCCTTTGTTTGTTTTCTTTTTCCTTACCACTTGTTTGATTCTTTATAAGCTAGAGACTAGTTGAGAGGGTTCCCTATCTCTCAATGGATGAGCTAATGAGCCATTAGTAAGCTAGGTAAAAGCTAATCGTGAAGGCCTCCAACGCAAAGGGCAAGGTCGTATAGCCAAGATCAAGGGCTAAAAAGACCAACAGGGTTAAGCCAATGACTTTACCTTTGGGGATTCCTCTTGGTCCTTAAGAAAAGCCACTGGCTGCCAAGCCTATGAGTGTAGCTCTTCCTTCCACTACCTTCATCCCTACTTTTGAGCTCATTATTAGGGGGGATGAGTCCACTAGATCCAACGAACCAGACATCAAGGTGCTTGCTCCTCCTAATCGAAGAGAGGAGGAGAAGGCTAAGGTCATTGCCCCATCTGGGTGACCAGATAAAAGAGGAAGGCTCCCAAAACTTTTAAGAAAGTAGCACTCGGGGCCAAGAAGCAAAAGCCTCTAGGGAGGGTACCCCCTAAGCCAAGCAACTTGATACAAGTAGCCAATGGCTCACCCTACAAGTGCATAGATGAACTTGGGGATCAATTTTTTTATGTCCTCACCAAGTTCAAGTTCCAAAGGATTGAGTTACATTCCATATGTCTCCTATAAAGAAGTGCTCTGCCTTTACACTTTTGAGGTCAAGAACAAAAGGGTCAGGGGGAAGATCTTGAAGCTTAAGTGGGAGATCCAATGCAATGACATTATATTGTTGCACCAGACCTTCAACTATCAGGCCTTACTAAGGTCTTACACCCTTAGCAACCGAGCCATCCTCGAGGAGTTGTCGAGGGTAGGAGGGGGCAATCTAATAGAGATAATGAGTTACTTAAGCTCACTCATTCGGCAAGTAAGCTTTTGCCCTTTTACATTGATGTGCTTTCTTCTTATTACTGAACTAACCTCGACTTATTTTTCTTTGCAATACTACGACCAGGCATTGCTTCAGTTAAGTAACTATGACATTGTTCAAAAAGAGGTAAAGAGCTTTCGAAGGCGTTGACTAGGGTCAAGAAGGGCTTGAGAGAGGTAGAGTACTCTTCTAATAAATATTTAGATAAGTTCGCCAAGGCTAACCGATACCTACATTGCCCTTATGTGCAGGTGGCTGGGCTTAAGGGGAGGTTAAAAGATTTAAAGTAGGAGAAGTCTACTATTAAAGACGCTGTGAAGAAGGCCAGCGACCTGAAAGCTCAACTTGAAGATAAGCAGAGGACCAAGGCCCATCTCTCCTAGAAACTAGACAAGGAGAAGGAAGCCAAGGCCTACCTTGAGAGAGAGAATGCCGAGTTGAAGGCATTGGTCTCTAGGCTACAGATTGAGCTGGCAATGAAGGCATTAGAGAGCAATAGTACCAAAGCTACGTTACTAAAGCTAACCAGTTTGAAAGTTGGGCTAGAGCGGTAAATTTAGGAGCCCCAAAGGAGAGCTTTAAAGATGGAAGAGATCATCTCCAAAATGGATAGCGGAGAGGTCCTCAGCAATGCCATTATTAAGAAAGCCATCGTCGATTTTTGATTAACGAAGGAGTGGTTAGATGAGTTAGAGGACCTCTCCACCAAAAATCTGCTCACTTCAAGAAGAGAGAGGTGTTCACCCATTATCCCGATCTTGACCTCGGTTTCCTCGATTTTCTAGCTAGTCTAACTTTTTAAGAGAAAAGGAAGGCCCAAGTGCAGGAGAGAGAAGCTACTTAAGCAGCTACCGAGGTCTAAGGTACCCCTTTTGCAATTAGGATTGGACATGCCACTTCCTGATCCACTTTTATCTCGATAACTCAATAGGAGATTACCCTTAAAGGTGCTTATCAAGGTGATCAAGGTTAGGGTGATCCTCTTATTTACCCTAGTTAGTAGCCTCTAACCCTTACTCCAACCCAAAGCCAGTCTTCCTAGGGGCCATCAACAGACTAGCCCTTCAAGTAGATAGAAACTTTAGATTTTTCGAAGTTACCAGAGTTAGCTGATCCTAAGGGGTAGTTATTCCTTCCCTTTCTTTCTACACCTCAAGTCGAGATGTTAGCCTTAAATATGTAAACCCCATGTTATCAATGACACCAAATTTTTTCACGTACTTGGTTATGCACTTCGACTTTTTTTTTTATTGAACATTTTTCCTCATTTGCTTAGTTAAGTATACAAAGGGTGTTATCCCTTCCCAAAGGTGTTGAGTCAATAGCAGGCCAACCTACCTAATAGGTAGGCTTTCATCTATGTAAAGGATGTTATCCCTTGTCGAGGTTACCTAATGGGATCAAGTTGGTGGTGTTTCGACTTGCCTAATAGGTGGGAGTTCCTCTACAAGGGGTGTTTCCCCTTGCTAAAGTTGCCCAAAAGGATCAAGTTATGGCATTCTGACCTGCCCAATAAGTGGAAGTTCCTTTATGCAAGGGGTGTTTCCTCTCGTCGAGGTTACTCAAGGGGGTTAGGTTGGTAACATTCTAACATGCTTGGTAAGTAGGAGTTCCTTTGTGTCAAGGATATTTCCCTTTGCCGAGGTTACCTAAGGGAGTCTAGTTGGTGGCATTCTAACTTAATTAATAAGTAGGAGTTCCTTTGCAAGAGGGTATTTCTTTTTACCAAGGTTACTTAAGGGGGTCAAGTCGATGACATTCTGACCTACCCGATAAGTGGGAGTTTCTCTGTACAAAGGGTGTTTCTCCTTGCCAAGGTTACCAAAAGAGGTTGAGTCGATGCATTCTAACCTGCCCAATAGGTAGGAGTTCTTCTATGAAAGGACTATTTCTCCATACCTAGGTTACCCAAGAAAGTAAGGTCGATGGTGTTCTAACCTACCCGGTAAGTGGGAGTTCCTCTACAAGGAGTGTTTCCCCTTGCCAAGATTACTTAAGGGGGTCAAGTTAGTAGTGTTCCAACTTACTTAATAAGTAGGAGTTCTTTTGTAGAAGGGGTGTTTCCCCTTATCAAAGTTACCCAAGAGGGTCAGGTCAGTCGCATTTCAACCTGTCTATTAGGTGGGATTACTTCTATATAAGGAGTGTTTCCCCTACTAATGTTACCCAAAGGGGTCAGGTCAATGGCATTTTGACTTGCCCAATAGATAGGAGCTGCTCTGTATAAAGAGCGTTTCCCCTTGCTAAGGTTACCCAAGGGAGTTAAGTTAATGGTGTTCTAACCTACCCAGTAAATGAGTCAGTTCACCCTTTTGGAGGTGGGACTTAGTACAAGTAAGAGACACACATAGAGAAAGAGAGAGAGAGAGAGAGAGAGACATGGATAACTTATACAAAATGGAATCTTTCATTCAAATTTTGAAATGATTTATATAATGATATACTAATCAAAGTAAAGTCAAAGGTTATCGGCATTCTATGTACATAGAATGAGCTCACCGTTCAGTTTCTCTAATATGTATGCTCCATTGCCCAAATTTTCTCTAACTTTAATTAGGTCTTCCTGATTGAGAGCCAACTTACCTTATCCTTCCTATAAACCCCGTGACCTCTAACTTCCAACTAATTAGGTCACGAGCCTTAAATTCTTTGTGTTTTACCTTCTAATCATAGTATCTAATGACTTAGTACTGGTAAGCAATTACCCGAGCCGCAACTAGATCTTTGATTTCTTTGATGGTGTCGACATTAGCTTGCAATAAAGACTCATTAAGGATGATGTTGAAGCTTTGAGTTCGGATATTGGGGAGCTTGAGTTCAATGAGAAGGATTACCTCTAACCTGAATGCCAAGTGAAAGGGAGTTTTGCTTATAAAAGTGTAGTGGGTGGTCTCATACCCTTACAAAAAGTTAGGCAGTTCATTTGCCTAAGCGCTACTGGCTCGGTCCACTCACTTCATCAAACTATCACAGATAACCTAATTGGCTGCTTCTACCTGGTTGTTCGATTAAGAATGGGTGACCAACGTAGAGTGCATCATAATGTGATGCTTGGCGGAGAATTCTCTTAATTTGGGGTTATCGAATTGTCGCCTATTGTCCATGATGAGGGCGTAAAGGGACCCCAAATCGAGAGATGATGTTGTTCCTAACAAAAGACTTAACACTCCTCCATATGATTTTGGCCACATCTTCAACTTCAAACCACTTGGTAAAGTAGTTAACAGCAACTATGATGAATAGCCGTCCTCCTAAAGCCTTGGGGAAGGCACTGAAGATGTTGATGCCCTATTAAGTGAATGGCTATGGACTACTCAAGGACTAAAGACTGGTGCTGGGTGCTTGACTGATAAGGGCATGCTTCTTGCATTAGGGGCACTTCTAGGCTATAGCTTTAGCATCTTGCCTCATGGTAAGCTAGTAGTATTTGAGCCGTAGCGCCCAGATGTAAAGGGCTTGGGACTAAATGTGGTTGTTACATACTCCAACATACAGCTCTTCCATGACGTGTAGGCCCTCACCTTCTTAAGGGCATCTAAGTAAGATACCATCAACCAATGTGTAGTTGGTAACAAGATATCTCAACTTCTTTGCCTCTCTCCTGTCTTCCCATAATGTGCCTTACTCCAAATAACTTCGGATGAGATCTATCTAGCTCGACTCTGATGTTGCTGCTGTCTATTCTAAGGCTTCTACTTAGCCTGAAGTTATACTTTTCTTCTGTAGGTACTCTATAAAGATCTTCCTATCCCTCACCTCAAGCTTCTATATCCTAATAGAGGCGAATTTGGATTGCCAATCTGTCACTGAATTTTCTAGTCAGGGGATTTTCATGATGGTCCACT
This sequence comes from Lumnitzera littorea, assembly GCA_024138015.1. Lineage (NCBI taxonomy): Eukaryota > Viridiplantae > Streptophyta > Magnoliopsida > Myrtales > Combretaceae > Lumnitzera > Lumnitzera littorea. Next base: position 25,771,442 of record JAMXBB010000001.1, read on the forward strand.
AAGAGAATTCAGCTAAAAGGCTCTTCACCTTCTCTAGGTACCTTGCCATGATATTGTCCTTAGCCTCATATTCACCTTAGACTTGTTAAACAGCTAGCATAGAATCTGAGAAGACTTGTAAGTGCTCAATACCGATCTCTTTGGCCAATTTGAGACCAGCTAGCAACGCCTTGTATTTAGATTCATTGTTGCTGGTATTGAACTGAACTTAAGGATGTAACAAACTTAATCTTGTGTAGGCCCATCAAAACAAGACTTGTACCTCTATCCCCTAAATTAGATGATTTGTCAATGTAGGGAGTCCACATCAGTTTGTCATCGCTTAGTGGTGCTTCCTCCTTTCATGTATATTTAACCACGAAGTTAGCCAGCACTTGTGCCTTATAAGCCCTTCGTAGCTGATATTGGATTCCATATGCACTCAGCTCCATTGCATACTTCACCATCCGTTTAGATACATTTGGCTTCTGTAGCATAGTGCACAATGATTGGTCTATGAGCACAATGATCTGGTACGCATGGAAATAGGGCCTTAACCATCGTACTAAGATGATGATGGCTAAGGCAAACTTCTTTGCCCATAAATATGTGGCTAACATAGTATACAAGCCTATGATCTCTCCTCTCTACTCTAACCAGTATAGAGGAGAGCGTCTGGTTACTTACGGCTAAGTACAAGAACAGGTCCTCCCTTTTAACAGGCTTAGAGAAGACTGGTGGATGCGCGAAGAAGTCTTACAGCTACTAGAAGGCTGCCACTCACTCTAGAGTCCATTCAAAATTCTTGAGATTTTTAAAGATTTTAAAAAACCCAGCCATCTATCCACACTCTTAGAGACAAACCTGCTCAGCTCGGCCACCATGTCGATGAGCTTCTATACGTCTCGAACCAAGATAGGGGGCTTTATGTCCTTAATGGCATGTATCTTTTAGGGTTGGCCTCAATACCCATTTGGGGGACCAAGAAGCTTAGAAATTTGCCCAAGTCAACTCCATAGATACACTTCTAGGGGTTTAACTTCATGTCACATCTTCTTATCTGGTCAAAAGCTTCCTAAATGTCCTTGACATGATCGCCTACCTCTTTACTCTTGAAAATCATGTTGTTAACGTATACCTCCATAGTGCGCTTGATCTGAGGCTTAAATAGTTTTGTTACCATGCGCTGGTATGATGCCTTGACATTTTTTATACCGAAGAGCATGACCGTCTAGCAATACGTGCCAAAGTCAGTGATGAAGGAGGTATGGACTTTATCCTTCGAGTCCATTTTTATCTAGTTACAACCAAAGAAGGCATCTATGAAGCTCAGTAAAGCATATCTCGAAGTAGAGTCCACTAGCTAGTCGATCTTAGGGAAGGGGAAGCAGTCCTTCGAGCTAGCTTTGTTGAGGTCAATATAACCGACACATATGTACCACTTGCTAGACTTCTTCTTAACCAGCATTATGTTTACTAATCAGGTTGAGTACTTCTCCTCCCTCACAAAGTTAACCTTCAGTAGCTTCTATACTTCTTCGTTGATTACAGCTTGCCTCTCTAAGGTAAAGCGTCTCTTTTTCTACTTGACAGGTCGTGCAGTGGGATCGATATTAAGGCTATAGGTCGCTAGGTCAAAAGAGATCCCAAGCGTGTCTAACACTAACCAAGTGAACCTATTTAAGTTGGCTTACAGGAGGGCAACTATCCCATCCTTCACCTCGAAAGGAGTCTCAGTCCTAACCCTAGTAGTCTGGTCAGGAGAGGGGCCAATCTACACTTCCTTAGGTTTTTCGCCAAGCTTGCTTCTCTTAACCAACTTCTCTATGGGTCAGTCTCTAAAACAAAGATTCAGTCAGCTCTAGCAGCCCTAACATAAAGCTTTCAAGAGAGCTTTTGGTTACATCTGCAAATTCCCACTCCAGTCAAGGTTAAGAATTTGGCCATTAAGTAAAGGGAAGATGTAAAGGACCCAAATGCATTTAAACTTAGTCTTCCTAAGAGAGAATTGTAGAGGGATGGGCAGTCGATCATGACAAACTCCACTAGTCGCCACACGATGTTATCATCATCACCAAGTTCCATGTCGGAGGTAATGATTCCCATAGCTCAGATAGTACTCCCATTGAAGCTAATGAGATTATGGTGGTATGGCTTCATCTTGATGGGCAGCTTCTTCCTCATCCTTTCATATGTATAGAGGAATAAGATGTCAATGGAGCTACCGATGTCCACCATACTTTTAAGGATCTCAAAATTTGCAATCTTCACCCTTATGACTAAGGCATCTTAATGGGGGGTATCTACCCCTTGTAAATCTTTGTCGAAGAAAAAGATCAAAGTGTCTAACTTCTGTCTCTTCTCCCTCATTGCCAGCACCTTAGGCGGGGTGTTAACTAAGCTACTAGTGCTCGACCAGCTCCCAAGGTACGGCCCCTCAACAATTATATTAATAACGTTATTAGAGGCGTAGTCATTGCGATGGTCATCGTTCTATTTTGCTTGAGTGCCTTAGGTCCACCACCTTCAAGTTACCCTATCTTCATCATCGTTAGAACGATCGTTGTTCCTTTGTTGGGCCACATAATCACTATAAAAGCCCTGCTGAATGGCATATTCAATCACGTTCTTTAACTGGAAGCATTCATCAATGGTGTGGCTATGGTCACTGTAGAATTGGTAGTATTTGTCCGAGTTTTGATAGCTAAGTTTCCCCTTCATCTTGGGGGGTCTTTGCAGCAGGTTCATGTACTTTACCTCGGAGTAAACTTAAGCAATGGGTCTATTTAGAGGGGTATGCTACATATAGATAGGAGAAGGGAGTGGGTCTTACTTGGCTCGGTGCTTCTTCTTGCTCAAGTCCTTTCCCTTTGATCTATTTGACACCTTTCCACCAAGGCAATCTTTAACAAATAATTTTTCCTTATCTTGCTTTTTGTATGACCTCTCTCGGTTGGCATCATGCTTGGTGCAAATGTTACCATCCTAGTTTTTGTATATTTAAGCCTTATTCCAAAAATTAGCTAAGGTCTTCGACTTACTCTTTGCAAGTGATCGAAAGAAATCCCCCACGGGTTAGATGCTAAGCTATACGGCATGGACTACTACTCCCTTGTCCAATTAAAGGATTTTAACCACAGTATTATTAAATCGAGCCATGTAATCATGCAAAGATTTGCTTTCACTCTACCTTATCAGGTATAAGGATGATGTGTACTTGGACAGGGCCTTGCTAGCCCCGAAGTAAAGGTTAAGCTTTTGCACTAGTTTGTCAAAGGAGATGATGAAGTTGTCAAGCAAGTGGTTAAACCATGTCCGAGCTACTTTTCTTAGAGTACTCAAGAAAGCCTTGCACATTGTAGCTTCCCCATGACCATGGAGGTTCATGAGGGTACGGAAGTAAAGGAGGTGATCATCAAGGTCACTTGTGTTGTTGTATTAGTCCAGGGTCGAAAGCTTGCCATTAAGGGGGAACACTTCATCTTAGATACCCTTGGTGAAAGGGGTTTTGTTGCTGGCGACTAGCTTGGCATTACCAACTGCCTTACTCTCTTACTACTTGAAGAGCCTCCTTACGATTGCATAGAGCTCATTGAAGTCAGCATCATCAATTGGATGAGCTCGATACATTGTAGAGTGTATCGATACTCCTTGGGAGTCAACCAATTGCTCATTTCTTTACTGGGCTCAATCGCAAGTGGCCGCAAACCGAGTTGGCTACTATTGCATTGGGGGATCAAGTTATTGATCCTTGCCATTCAGTTGTTGCTGATGGTGGTTATTCTCCTCTAGTATTTTCCTTGGAAGGAGCTGGATATCAGCAGGTTGGTTATTTACTAATTAGCGATTGTCAATTGCTAGAAAGAGACATGGTTGTCACAGGCAGTGTTTGAGGGGGAACGTTTAATGTGTTTGATGTTTAGGTAGGAATTAGGATCAGTGTTCCTATAGATGGTGCCAAATGTCATCTCAAGGATCTTGTCAGTATTGACTAAACAAATATTGAACTTTGCACGAGTTGTGAGGCATGCAAAAGAGAACACAATGAGGATACATCTAGGGGTTTTTCAGTGTGACTACTCTGATGCTTAAGTTAGTTGTAAGTATTTGAAGAGTATGGGAACTTCAAAGCAATTAGCAGGCGTAAGTATGTAGAGTATCAAATAGTTTACCATTAAACTATAGTCTTATATTTATAGGAGAGTAGTGTCAGTAGTTAGAGAGCGGTTAGTAGGAAAAACCACTTCTACAAGTATTAGAGAGTGGGATTATGGTGTCTGATATGATTTGGATAAGTAGAGAGTGGTTGTTAACTTGATCTATTATCCTTATCTGAAGTCTTCTGGGCTTGGGCCTAGAGCAACTAACCATAAGCTGTGAGCTACATCAGATCAAGACGGGTTTGAAGAGCCTATATCTAAAAAGCCCTATCAATAGAGAGATATATTGAGATACACTTTCCATTTGTGTATATCCACTTTCTTCTGCTCCAATTGTGGCTATCTCTATCCATCTAAAAGAAATGGTGGCTTAAATCAAGGGGCCAAACTTGTGGCAAATATGACCTTAAGACAGGGGAATTTAAAATTAATAACCAAATCATTAATTTATGTAGTGACTTGTCTAAGCATATTTGAAGCAATGCTAATATCGATTTACAAAAGATTAATCCATAACATTGTTTCGAGAGCAGAAAGGCAAAAAAATTTAAAATTAAAATTAAAAAAAAAAACTGCATATAAAGATGATCATTCAATTGTGCATGCTTTTACTATAGTCTCGCAATATTGACACGCAGAAACTATAAAATTCTTAGATATGCTGCAAAGCAAATCAAACAGCAAGATTAACGTTGGTGGAAAGTCATACCCATGCAATTAATGAATCTGACGTTGTTAAACACTAAAGGAAAGTAAATAAAAGCCCGCATCCTATGAAGTTTTTTCAACTTCAATATTAAAACAAAAAAAAATCTGGAGCAAATTTAAACCTAATGATAATGGTTTGAAAAAACGAACCAAATCTAATTGAATCTTTTTTATATATTTGAAAAAATTATGAATTAAACTATATAATTAGGTTTAATTTGTATAGAAAAGAAAAATTGAACCATTATATTAAATTTAGTTTAATAAAGTTTAATAAAAGGGGCAAACTATATTAAATTAAACCGTGCCCACCACGATGGAAAACCTTTGATCCCAAATATTACCCGCTGAATTGGGGCTCGGAAGATCCCGGATTGTAAGTTATCCCGTCTAGTATCTAGTAACTGCCTTTAACTTAATTATTGATTTTAAACCTTCTAGGAAAATTAATACAAATGTATATACTTATGTATAAGTATAAAAGTGTTTAGAAATATGTGGTATGAGAGATTATTTTCACCATATTAATTATTTCTTTTTGTAATTATTTACGGTTTCCATCATCGTGTAATTTTTCAATGCAAACAGAAAAAAATATTAAATCAAATACAGCAAACTTCAACAATGTTCAAACTTATAATTGAATGGAAAGATTAATTCAGAATTGACGCATCACCTCATATGGAATAATTAAACAGTTGTCTTACTTGTTGATCAAACCAATATGCTATTTTATAAATGTTTTTGGCAATTGATACAGAAAAATCACAAAAATATTGAATAAAATTATTACAGACAAAATAAAAGAGCTAAGTAACCTATTTCTACCAGAATAAGCCATAGCACTATTTCTTTCGGAATATATACTATAAGTAAACTATATAACTCTTTTGATATAGTTTACATTTATATAATAAATATCATCCAATTTATAAATGGTGAAATAGGAAAACCAAGTCGATTCTCAACTATTGAGTTTAGTTCTACTACTCAAGGCACTTGTTGCATGTTCACTTGGGGAGAATTGGAATTACATTCTCTCCTTACTCTCTATTATAACGTTCATTTAGTTTTTTATCATGAAATAGTAATTTATAAAAATATTTATTACTTAATTAAATAATAGGGATTCCTTAATTCAACCAAGGAATCATAATTCTTCGCTACTACCACTTCCACCACCACTACCGCCGCTACCACCCTCGACCACCATTGTCACTATCGTTATTGCTGCTACTACCGTCACTGTCACCATCTCTATTGCAGTCGCCATTGCAGCTACCGCCACCACTACTATCACCATCATCACCACCAAACAACACCGTCGCTGCTGCTGCTGCCACCACCACCACTAACCACCATAGTCACACCACCACCTATTAATTTAGGATTAATTGAGAAAGAAAATGAATCGAGAATAATTTAATCATTAAAGTTATATTACATATCTATTATTAAATTACTTACAAATCTAACTAAACAAAATAATATGTATTATACCTTTATTCAATTCTTTAAGGAATTCCGATTCCATTCCCTCTTATTCCATTCCATGAGGTGAACAAGCCATTGAAGTTCTACTTATTTGACCCGATATGAACTCGTATGCGCTACCATATATACTGGTTTTAGAATATATTAATTTTATTGAATTTGAGATTAGTGCAAACTTCAATAATCTCTTTTTCAACTAAATCATATTAAAACTTAGAAGTTAAAGAGAATCAAATCTAATCCATCACATTTGAAGACTAGTATTCATAATATTGATTATGGTTGGACCAACTAGGATATGCTGACTTACGTAGAGCCTAGTGAAAGTGGACTTAGGTTTTGCGTCCTACTTTTCGATACTTGTAAATAGCCCCATGTGGGCGTGACCACGGGAGTCCTTTAATGCTCAAGTTAGCAAGGACGATTGAGAAAGGGCGAGACAAACACTAAGGACCTAATAGACCGTACTCACCTAATGTATGTACGTAGTATATCAAACCTTTATTCTAGAGAGAAAGGGAAGGAAAAAGTTCTTAGAGAGTGAGAGGTGTCTCACTTTACTTCTTAGCACTTGGCACATTTAATTTAGGTTACCTGGATACGTGATGATCAAGATTCGTTCGTATTGGCTATCGACAGACAATACGCTCTACGGTAAAGACTAAGCTTCACTATGAATAGCCTGTTGTAGTCAGCCAAATCACCAATTTTGCAACTTAATGATCTAGTAAAAGCAAGGGTACTAGGTGTACTAACCATACTACAGATGTTAGACGCTCATTAATGAGCTACAATGGATTTTATGTGCTAAAGACTAAAGCTAAGCCAAGATGTCAAAGAAGGGATCAATTGATATTAGATCAAGGGTGAGTTGAGCTTCGAGTCAATGATAGACGATTGTTGCATGAAAACTCAATGATCAGGGCTAACCTACTTGGAAAGGTGTTCTTTAACTCATCAAGTGGGTTACATTATAAAGTATAGGCTCATCGATAGCTCGCATGTTTCTTAAGCAAGCATACAACCTCACAAAGAGGTTGCGGGGTGATTAACTAGCTTACAGCTTGTTCGCATAATAGGCCTTAGTCTAGGCAAGAATTAGGTATTAGCACTTATCCTCCCACTCTCCTCAGCGTCCAAGACGTAAGGAGAGTAACCCATGGGAGGCGATTAGGCCAAGGCCAAGCTATATGTTCTTCTGAGTAAGGGACTAGTTTTCCTAGTTGGAGTCGTGGCAAACAATTCCTCTAATTAGGTTCATTTTCCCACACATTGCATTACTGCATCATTATTGTGACCAATGGGCTGCTCGATGTGTCATGATAGCTGTCCTTGGATAAGGTAGCACGCATTAATGGCTTACAAAGAGCAGCTACATGCATAGGGTGATCTCTTGTCAAGCTATGTCATGAATCTGTATGTAGGGATGAATCGGAGCCTTTAGCTAAGGGAGTAGGACAAGTAGACAATTGAGGTTTAACATACGTCCTTTCATGGGTTTGTGCTTTGTGAGTGGGAGAAACTACTCGTGTTCTCCCCTCATTTGTTTGTATAAAGGGGGTTTGGGTCCTCATTTTTCACTTTGCTTTGTTTACTTAAAAGAGACTATTGAAATTTCTACTTACGAGCTAATTTCCTTTTCCTTGTGCTTCCATTCCCCGTTAATCATCTACAATGGTTAGTCAAAGCACAACCAAAAATCAAAGTAAGTCTTCTCATCCTTCCATTTCGAGGGAAGTAGATGAAGGTTATAAAGGCTAGTCTCCAGCAAGGGGTGATAGCCCTATTTACCCTAAAACGATGGCAGTAACAAGCGAAGATGACAAGGCGATACTATCTTAGGAAGAGAGGAGGGAATGTATGTAGCAACGCCTTTGCGACGTATACCCCTCAAATGGCAAGGAGTACAACATTGGGTGGTTGTTGCGAACAACTAATGCAAATGACCATACATGTTGTCAAGTTCCTTATATGGCAAGGGAGGAGAAGTTGAGGTCGTTTAGTTAAATAGTAGAAATAGTGCCCGTGTGGTGAGTAGAGGTGCCCATAGATGGGCAGCGAGCTTATGATATAAGGGATGACCAATTGTTCAACATTTATGTGAAGGCGTTCGAGCTCGGTCTTCAACTCCCCTTTTCAAAGTTCCTTTTAGAGTTTTTTCAGTGTTTTAAAGTTGCATCGAGCAATCTTAATGCAAATGTATGGATTTAGCGATTCGCATTCAAGGTGTTGTGCATTTGGGAGTTATCACGACCGACTACACAACTATTTAGGCATTTCTTTTATGCAAAGAGGGTGGTCAATGGATGGGTATATGTTGCCACCTAAGGCAAAGAGCTAAATATTTTTGATAAACCATTAAATTTTCCAATCGAGTAGTGATGGCCTATTCATGGAAGGAAGTTAAAGTCTTTAAGAGATGAGGATGTAATGATAAGTATTGAACTATTGAATCTAGTGGGATAAAGAAAATTGAATCCTTTATCAATAAGCTAGAAGTATAAGGATAGCATGTTGTTGTTCACAATAGAGATAGGTATTTGCAATGTTTAGCCGAAAGGGGTGTTTGGTTGTTTGCTACGTTGCATCACCTTTGTTGTTGGAATGGGGGGCATCAAGCTAATCGTCCTTGGCTTAGTAAGTACCTTATCTTTTCTTTAGTCCATTTTCCTAATGAGTTTGCTCATTGTTTTGTAACTTTAGAACTAGCGATAGAGAGAGTGAAGGAAAAGATGTTGGTTATGCAGACAACACAGCTCGAGAATACATAGAGGCCTAAGAAGAGGAAACAGCTCACACTGGAAGGGGAAGGGGAGACCTCGTGTTGCCGTTCCAAAAGTCAAAGAAGAAGAATGGGAGGTAGTAGACACTTCCTAAGGTTATTTAGTAAGGAGGTGGTGATGTGCCAATAGGAGTACCATTGGAGACTTCGAGGATAGGCAAGATGACATTTGGTGGGGGTCTAATTTAGGAAGTTCAAGCTAGGGTTGCAGTTGCCATGTAGGGGCCCCCAATGAGAGGGCTCAAGTAGACACAAAGTAGTAGAGCTTGGAACAAACCCTTGAAGATGCTACTGTGTATGCCATCGAGATCCCTAATGATGAAGACATCCAATCTCTAGTCAATCATCGGAAAGGAATGGCTCATGTACAACCTATATATCAGCCTGTTAAGAGGTTTAAGCAACTGTAAATGCATTTTGGGCAATTGGTTACAAGTCAGAACGATGTGGAGGCTTCAACAGAATTGCTAAGGAGACATAATGAGGTAAGTTGCTCGTATGTTTTTGTCTATGTACATAGTCTTAGTTTTATTACTGACTCTGTATTGTACTCACAGCTGTGATTCATTAAGAGCTTCCAACAGGGGCTCGAATGTAGGCCTCGGGGAGGGGGTAGTGATGAGTAAGGTGCTTAAGAGCAACAAGTCGAGGATGCTTAAGGATATCTTTGAACTTTTTCTTCTTTTTTCTTGTGGCTAATGTAAGCGATATGCGTCCATTCTTGATTTCACTTTTTGTAATCCTTTTCTGGCTAGGGTCAGTATGCCAACCTCTCTTCATGTAATTGTGGTGGACTCAAATTAATGAAATCTATTCATAATCGTTTATGATATTCTTTCTCTTTTTCTTAGTTGTTGCTACTTGTGTTTTTACTGCTATTGCATACTTAAACTCTACTTGTTTTTTGTCTAAGTCTTTTGTACCAAAGAAGATATTTTTCAAGCAAACTTGTATGCCTTGTTTCCTCGCAAGATTAGTTGCATTCTTTATCCTTGAGTAAGTAGTTTATGCTTACCCGTTGATATTTCCTCGTAGGCCTACTCACTTGCTCATGTGTGGTCGCTTTGTGTCTATCCTCTATTTTATCTAAGTTTTTTACATTTGCAACAATGCTTTCTCGTAGGTTAACATACCCTATCTCTCAAGCAGATCGTGATTCTTTGGATCACTATAAGGGCTTAGTGTCATGAAGTGACTAGCTTACCAAAGTAGATCTTATGATGATGTCATAGGATCTCCTTAACAAGGCAATTTCAATAGGGTAAATATTTGCTAACATAGGCTATCTTCTCGGTAGAGTTTATTTCGAGTAGTGTGCGTTCTTGGCAGGTAAAGCATGTTGATTAGAGCACCTTCTAAAAGATATTTAAAGTCCATATGGCACATCATTAATTCCTCAAGCGTCGCTTGGGTTCGCAACACATTGGGCTTGCACGATGGCCGATACATATACGGTTGGGGTTATCTGGCTTTTATATAAAAGATATGTATGTCCTTACTTTACCATACCAAACATCTAAATAACCTAGTAGGGTATAGGTAAGAGCTAACATGAGCGTATCTAAGGTGATCACGTTGAGGGATGGAATGTTGGAATTGGGGAGGGGTTACCCTTGACCTCTTCCTTTGGGTTATGATCATGAAGCATAGCCTATCGCTTGTTTGTAGTGGCCTCACCAAGGGTAGGGGGTGAGGGGCCGAGGGTACTCATCTACATAAGGTTTTGGGTAGCTTTTATATGCACTGTCACAAATGACCCCAAGTAGATAAGGGCGATCGTGGTGACTATAGCAATAAAGGGGGTCTTTTCTCCACCCTAACCTATGGACCAAGGTACTTGTGGGAATCCTCTACTTCACGAGTCCTTTGGTTCACTAGGTGAAACAACAACCTTCCTTTATCATTAGTAAGGCCTTAGTAGCTTGGCACTTTAAGTGGAGTAGCTAGATCAACTGTACCCACTATTGCTTTTATAGAAGAGAGGCTTTGGAAAGTGGATCGGGAACCTTTACTTGGAGGTCGAATGTCACTAGGACCCCAAGAGCTTAGAGCTCAACCCTACGAGAGTAGAGGGAGCTAGTCACAATTGCCCCTTTAAAGGTCGCGAGTCGAGTTGAAGTTGAGATGAGTTCCTTATAGAGAAAAGTTATAAGCAAGAGGCCAAATTGAGCACATTAGCATAGTGTAGAAAGTAACTACATGATTTTGTATCACTTAGTTTTCATAGTATAGGAACTAACTTAGGTAAAGCTTAGAGATGAAAATTGATCTAAGGTTAAGGACTCAATGTAGACCAATGCCCAAGAAAGGTACCCGCGGTGTTAGTGTAAGAACTAACTTAAGCAAAGCTTGGGAATAAAAATCTACCTAAGGTTAAGGACTTGATGTCGATCGATGCCCAAGAAGGGTGCTTACAATGTTTGTATAGGAACTAACTTAGGCAAAGCTTAGGGATGAAAATTGACCCAAGGTTGGGGGCTCAATGTAGATCAATGCCTTAGTACATTTTTGCCACATTAGTGTAAAGACTAATGGGCGAAATATGTTCAAGGATTGAAATCAACCCAAAGCCACATTGTAGGTTAGGTAAACGTTGTACAAACTCATAAGAAGTAAGAGAAGAAGAGAGATGCATACAGGAATCTTCATCAATTCATTACATTCAACCATGTTTACATGTGCTTTTGATTCTTGCCATTGTAACTTAAGGGAAGTAAGGTCTTAGATTCTAAGCATTATGCACCTTAGGGATAGGTCATCGTTCAAGTGTCTTAAGCTTGTAAGCACCTTTTCCTATATCATCGATCACTCATATTAGGTATTCCTAGTTGTAGGCAAGCTTACCCCTACCTTCTTTTGAGCTACTAGCCTCTAACTTTTTGCACACTTAGTCTCTAGGGTAGAAAACCCTATATTGACTACTACAATTGTAGTATTAGGCAACTCACTACTAATAAACCACTGTACATGCTCATACATCATCACAAACTTCGGCGATGGTGTTAAGGCTTACTTGTAAGGCCATGTGATTGGTATTCATATCGAAGTGTTGTATCCTAGTAGTGGGTAATCCTAATTCAATAGGGAGGAAAACTTTTGTTCTGAATGTGAGACGGAATGGGGTTTCTCCAATTAAGGTCCTATACATTCTGTAGTATCCTTAAAGTATGATGGAAAGCTTATCAGCCTACCTACCTCCTGCTCATTCCATCCTTTTCTTCAAACTATTGAGGATTATCTTATTAATAGCCTCAACTTAGCTATTGGTCCGAGGATGGGTTATCAAGGTGTAGTATGATAGGAATTAACCACCTAGATCGATCACATACAACCAAGCTAAAGAACTTCAAGGACTCATACAGAGGATATTAGCTCAAAACCCCATCCAAGATAGGGATTCTTATTCTGACTTCTATGTTTCACTCTACTACTGACCTGAGTACTAAGCTCTCATGTGCACCAACATAGTTTCTAAAGATGCCAAGTAGACAACCCGACCTATTAAGCAGTCGTTTCATGACCCAAACTGCATTTAAGTTGACTAACCTCAAGTACCTATCTAAGTTGAGCTCTTAAACCGGGTAGCATCCAACCTTAGTCCAACTTGAGTTGTGATATACCTAACCTAAAACAGATCTAAACTGACCGAGCTCTAACCTGAACCAAATTAGGTTGACTCTAACGACAGACTCTCTTTTCTTCATTTCGTCTAAACTGTACTATATTTCAAAATGCAAGCTACTATGCAACATATGTCTTTTGACACAATATTTTAAAGGATTCTTTACTTTTTCCATATAGAATATTTTTTGTCTCTTTTACCCTTTTTAGTATCGTTCATGTATCCCAATTGTAAATCATCCTTTTGTCTTTTCTATGTATACTTGTAACCTTAGTAGGGCTAGTATATAATATATTGGAGGCATGGCGAATGTGTTCATTGAGCTCGTCCATGGTTATGTCTCCATAGTCTTTTGGCAATGGCCTTGGCAACAAGCTATCGATTGGCTTGCTTATATCTATGCGCTTGCCTTCCATGTATGTTTTATTGTGGTTGCAGTTTAGCCGTTTGCATAGGACTTCATACAATTAGTGATTGTACTAAATCTAATCGTACAAACACATAAGGCTTGTGTTGTGCAAGTCATCCTTTTTGCTTGGCTATGAGGAGGAGTCGACGCTTGCCTCCTCGTTTAGACCTTTTTTAGATGCATTTTTTAGTAACATCACATCTTTATGCAAAGCTGTAGTAGATTCATGGTATTTTCTATTTTCTTCTTTCTTCTAGCATCTACTGAACGAGTGACTTGAGCTGTTGGACTTCGGTACTTTCATTTTGAGGTAGAAGTGTTTGATCACCTTCACCTTGTTAGGAGGTATAGGTATCTTCTACATGGGAAGCTTGCAAGTTATTATTTATGCTTTTAGCCATCATTGTCATGGTGGCCTAAAATAGTAGATGCCAAAATGTTAATCATGGTTGGACCAACTAATATATGTTGATTTACGTGGCGCCTAGTGAGAGTGGACTTATGTTGCCTCCTACTCATCGATACCTGCAAAAAGCCCCTTATAAGTGTAACCATAGGTAACCTCAAATGCTCAAGTTAGCGAGGAGGACCAAGAAAAGGGGAGACAAGTATTAAGAACCTAATGGACCATGCTCGCCTAATGTGTGTGTAGTGTGTCAAAACTTTGTTCTAGAGAGAAAGGGAGGAAAAAGGTTCTTAAAGAGTAAGAGGTGTCTCACTTTAGTTCCTAGCGCCTTTTATGTAGGTTACTTGGATATGTGGCGATCAAGCATTCACTTATATTGGCTTCCAACAAACAATGTACTCCACGATAGAGATTGAGCTTCACTACAAGCAGCTTGTCGTGACTAACCAAATCTATAACTCAATGATCTAGCAAGAGTAGGGGTGCCAAGTGTACCAATTGTACTACGAATGTTAGACACTCATTAATGAACTGCAATAGAGTGTAGGTGCTATAAACAAAAGCTAAGCCCAAATAATAAGGAAGGGATCAGTTGATGTTTGATCAAGGGCAAGTTGAGCTTCGAGTCAATGACAAACATTCAATGCATGCTAACTTGACAATTGCGGGTGACTTGCTTAGACCGGTGCAATTCAGCTCATCAAGTAGGCTGCATTGTAAAGGATAGGCTAGCTGACAACTCGCGTGAGCACACTGCCTCACGTGGAGGTCGCGGAGTGATTGACTAGCTCATAGCTTGTCCACATGATGGGCCTCGCTGGTTGACTCTTAGTCCAAACAAATATTGGGTGTTAACACATATCATTAGAATATAATCACCTTTAACATCTTCAATAAAAAATTAGTTGAATAAAATATAACCTTTACATAGGAATTCAAACAAATTTTTGTGAGTTGTAAGCCCCTCGTTTCAGTTTTATTTTACAAATAAAGAGGACTTATTTTGGAAACTATTTGTATTGATTAATCAATTGGAAATCCCATCTTTCAGACCTTGTATGTGACATGTAATAAGGAAAGGTACTGCAAGAGTAAGCATCGCATACGTTAGTGCAAATAGATGGTGATAAATTTTATTTACGATATATGGTGTATGTTAAGGATATTGTTAACTCTTTGATATAATAGTTGAACCTAAAAAAAAAAATCTCACATTAACATTCTTTAATTGCACTTAAAAAAAAAACATATGTATTTTCGCAGACTTTTAATTTTACGTATGTGAAACTTCTAGCACATCTTTTACGAATTTTCAATTACGATCACGAACAGTTTGAGTAATTTTATTATCAGTAATTTTACCTTAGAGTAGGTTACAAACTATTATGATGTTTTTTACGAATGTTGAGTACAATTATGAAATTTAACTAAAATTATAAATACTAACTAAACCTATGATATAATATGTAGTAATTTTACAAACATTTAAGTTCATGCTCAAATGCTTATAAGAAGTTTAACGACTAACATTATGAACAGTTGCGTTAAGCCATTTTTCTTGATTGAATTTACGAATTTATATGAAATTAAAAACTTTGAATGGTATTATGAATATTAGAGTGAAAATAAAATAAAAACAAACAAGGCGACAAACCGTAGGAGCTTTTAGAAACAATAGAGCGAAAGTAGAGATTGTGAGATTTTATTCTGTTTGAGAAGGAGAGGGAAAAGCAAACTTACTAATGTAGAATCCAATTATGAACTTGTATGGAGTTGGAATTATGAAAACAAAAAGTTCAAACTACGGACTTCTTAGTCCTTTTACGAATTTCATAAAATTTTATGAATTTATGGCTTTTTATGAACTTTTGAATATATTTGAGAACATAAGAGGAGTAAGGAAAATTTGTGGTATTTTATAAACTATTGAGACTAAGAAGTTTTATGAACTTTATAAAAAAATTAAACGTAAAAATCTTGACTAGGTTTATGAAGATTTAACTAGTTTGAGAAATGTTTAACTTAAATTACGGACATTGAGACTCTTTTATGAACTAAAGTAATTTATGAAAACAAAAATTTTTTATGAAAGTATAGCGATTTAATCAAAACTCCTCCTACTAAGGTATTATCCACTTTGACATAGATCGTTAGCACAATTTCATCTTTCATTACAGTAGAAAGGAGGTTACCATTCCTAAAATTGACTCAATCCGAGCACATTAACTTTAGAGTTAACGTACTCTAAGTTACTATACCAAAAAGTATCTCAATAATTAAAGTTATGTCACTTAATATTTAACAGGTGTTACAATCTATCCCTCTTATAAAACTGATGTCCTTGCTAGCTTCATTATATAGGTCTAGAAACGCCACTTTCTGTTACTTAGTATATAAGGAATATTATAATCCATCTCCCTTACAAAAGTATCATTCTTGTCGGTTTCGTTATATAAGTCTAGAACCACCACTAAGTAAGGACTTCACCCTTACGGTTGGTGAATTAATCTGATACCCACCACAACAACTCGATCGAAATTCCTCACAACAAGATATTGTATGCTTTGGAGTGAAATATCAAACGATTTTGTCTTTTAGTATAGCAACTTTCCAAGAGGTTACTTATCTTGATATTAACCTAACTCAAGCATACTTAATTTTGAAGTTTCAACATACTCAAAGCTACTATACTAAAAGATACCTTAATGATTCTATTACCTAGTATTTAAGAGATATTACAAAAAACATACAAAATTATAACCATGCAAAGTTATAACTTTTAAGGGAAATTAGAATTATTAAGGATATTTACTTTTTAATTTTGTTGCACTTTTAGAAAATTTAATAAATAAATGATTTCTAATAATTAAGTGGCATAAGTGAAAAAATTGTGGTAAAGAGAGAGGGATAGAGATCCAAGAAATTGGAATAACAAGAGAAAGGTACAAAAATTTATTTTTGACTACCAAAGATTAGGGGATGACCCTTGTAACCCCAAATCCTAAATACAAAACAAAGGCTGGTGTTGACCTCTCACTAGTCTCGGGAGGCTAAAAAACAACCACATATATAAGTAGGTTGTATTAGCTACTCATGGTGGTGGATGGTTGCCCTTGCCAACTACCTAAACTTGAATAAGAAAAATAAAGGTAAAATTGCAAGTAACTCATTTTTCACCTAAGTATGGATTTATTTCTAAACTTTTAAATGTTGTAAATTACCTCTCTAAACTTTAATAAATTGACAACATAAAGGATATTTTCTTTCCTTTCCTTTTCTTTTCTAGTTAAAAATGTTATATTCTGGTTTAAAGTTTGAGAGGTCTTGAAATATACTCTATAAGTTCAATGGGTGTTTTCGTACTAAAATTAAAGTTTAAAATAGTTATTTTCAACTTATAAGAGTTATTTACCAATTTATTAAAGTTTAGAAGGATGACTTTTAATATTTGAGAGTTAGAGAATCAATACACACCTAAGTTAATGTCTAGAGAGTTATTTGCATTTTTCCAAAAAATAAAAGCAAATTTCATTAAAATCTCAATGGATCACTATGGAGCCATAAGAGGTTTTCAACAATTATATATAATATATATATAGGCCAACTCTCAGCTTTAAGGTGGTGGGGAAATTTTTTTTTCCCCCTTCAAATTTTTCTATAATTTTTCAAATTTTATGTATATTTTTATTAATAATTAACATCAAAATAAGTGCATAGAACTTTAAAATTTTTTATGTACTTTATATTCGTGACATTTATCGTCCCTTTGAATTTGGGAATAAATATATATTTTTTATATACATCACATGTTCTGATATTTAAACTCCATTTACATAATCTAAAACATACGTGCTATGGTAAACCTAAGTTCTCTTCATTGTAAATATTCCCTTGATGTATTTATTAACGATAAAAGAAGAAAAGTAATGAGTTCATGCTAAAAGTAAGAGCATCCACAGAGGTTTACAATAATACTTACTTGCTCAAAGGATCTACTAGACATGTGATTGTGACATCAAATCGGGTCCTTTTAGCATTGAATTAATTTTACAGAATAAAAAAAAGAAGAAGAAAATTTTGAATAGCTAAAATGTGCATTCCGACCCATTCATGCACTTGATTCTAATCTACTCAACCTCTCAAAAAGGCTACTCATTGTGATGTGAAATGCATCCTGAAAATTATTGAACTGAGATGTTGAATCTCCATATAACAACCCAGGAAGCAGTTCATATATTATGTAACTCCTCATATCCTTCCTTTCTTGCTCTGAAATCTTCATTAGCCTTTCCACCACATTCACTTTGCTTTGTCTTACCTCTTCTTGGTCTATGAACACCGAGTACCTCTCATGTTCTTCTGGCAAGTGCCAAGAGTACTGATAATAAGCTGTGAAAGGATCGAACAACACAGGTATGCAACCCGAAACCAGGGAATCGAAGACCGATTTCCTAGTTGGGCTATCTCCCTGAGGCTGCAAGCAGAATTCAGAGTCCAGAAACAATTCGATGACTGTTTCTGGCTGCCTGCATCTGCCCGATTCGCAGTCTAGGAACTGGCATTTCCCTTGTTCTGCGGAAGTGCATTGGTTGATTAGCACTGACCTTATGTTCTCGGGTGCACCCGGTCTTGCTGCACCTGCAAAACTCACCAGGCTTTTACGCTGCGACGTGAAGACCTTATGCTGCCAGGAAACTATTTCCTGATCCGAATGTGGATGAAAATTGGTAGGATGCGGAATGCCAATTTCATTTAGGTGCCAGGGCTGGCGTTCAATCAAGAGCTTCATTGGGTTTTGCATTTCATCTAGTTCTAAGAATCTAGTCCCCCATGAAGAACCACTGTATCTCCTGAAATCCCATGAAATTTTGCCCAAAACAAACACATGGTCTTTCCCATAATTTACCTTCCACGGTCTTTGTTGCTCGAGCCACCTGATGAGCTCCGACGATAGCGAGTCCTTCACATCGTTGCTCACATTTTTGAAATGCCATCTCAAGATATCGAGACCGCCATAAAAGGGAACATAGAAAAGCTTGGCTTCATTCTCATTGTAAACCCTGCAAGGATGTTTCAGGACTCGTGAATGAAATATCGGCTCCAATGAATATTGATGTGTCTGATACCATCCTTTGCCAAGCTTTGGTATTGGTTCACCCAATGCATCATTCTTGAAGTAATTGCAGAAATCCAACCAGGGAATCATATCAGAACACTGACCGATCAGGTCCTTATTGAACTTCCCTGGCAGGTCATATACATAAATCCCCTGTCCATCACAGTTTGAGTTTCCTTTCCCACTTGTGTTCGACCTCCAGGATCTTTGCACTTGCAAGAGTTCTTCAGCGGACTCTATGGCTTGTTCAATCTCATCTTTGTCCTTCATGGCAATGCTGTTGACAGCATTCTTGCTAACAGCAGAAATGGCATTTTCCTCGGTATCATTGAGCAATTTGTTTGAATTGCCCTCCCAAGTAGGAATGCCATTTGAAGTATCCATCTTGTTAGGAAATGGAATCTCAAAGTTTGGCTGGGTGCCTGCTGAGAGGCAATAGCGGTTATTGAGCTTCCGTGATGACACGCACACATGTACTATCTTCCCAGATATAATAGTAGTTGAAGACGACCACAAGAAAACAAGCACGAGCAACAGGACTGCAGCTGGAATTCTATACAGAACATTCCACAAGACGTTGCTACATGAACAGAAAGAATCTTGTTCATCAACTTGTTTGGATTTTTTAGATCTTTTTCTGGACACGGAAATGGCCATTTCCGAAGAGCAGTAGAGTAATTCTCTATTCCTTTGGTTGCGGCTTTTCTAGTGGAAAAGTCAGGCAGTATAGCATCTAGTTTCATTGTGAAAACATGGATGCACGTCTGGTTGTTAAGAGTTCAGGACTTGAAACTGCATGCACGTCATAGTGTCAACTATGCACTTATACATATAGATACATGAACTCCCACAATTAAGGACGTTCCAATCATTGTTCAAAATTATTTGTGCTAAATTGCTAGTTTAAGAAATTGTCTTAAGTTTATAAACCTTAATCCTACATAAAACTTTTGAACTGTTTGTGAAACTTAGTGTTAGTACTTATTTATTTTTGTACAGATCAGATTTGTCCATGTCAGCAATCCATGTATTGTATAACTCATCAATCCCAGTGTACATATTAATAGTATAAAAGGGCAATGTGTAACAAATTGTAACTAACTTTTTGGATCAAATAGAAACTCTTCATTTTTCTGAACACATACAGTTTTCATCTCCTTTGTTCTCTGCACATACAATCAACTATTTCATGGTGTGATCGAGCTTCATCACTATGAGTTACATTTTTGCATAAATCCACATGGTATCAGAGCATTAAGATTAAGGTACTAATTTGTTTCATTTCCTTCATTTCATTATGAGTACTACAACATCCTCTTTTACTGGATCCATAAATGATCCTTCGATTATTGATCCCTTATATCTCTCAAGTTCAGATAACCCTAATATGACTATTGGAAATACAATTTTCAATGGCAACAATTATTTAGGGTGGAATAGAGCAGCAAGAATGGCTATAGGTGCAAAACTGAAAATTAGATTTATAGATGGAACCATTAATAAGCTACTAAGTCATTCACTGGACTTAGTAAGGTGGTTGAGGTGCAACTATATGGTCTGATGTTGGATCATAAATTCCATGCAAACAGATATAGCTCAAAATTTCTTATATACTCAATCAGCAAAGCAATTGTAGGAAGAAATAACTGAACAATACAGGGTTTCAAATGGTCCACTAGTTTTTAAATTACAACATGAAATTAGCAATTTGAAACAGAGTAATAGCAGTATTACAAGTTACTATAATAGGCTTAAGAAATGTTAGGATGAACTTAGGTAATTGCATGCGTTTTCTAAGTGTACTTGTGGCAAATTAAATCTATGTACTTGTGATTTCAAGGAGAAAAAGGATGAGTCTTAATCAAAAAGCAAACTTATGCAATTTTTTATAGGTCTAAATGAGGTGTATGATGGAGTCCGCAATCAAATACTATCCATGGATTTGATGCCTACAGTAAATAAGGCATTTTACCTAGTCCATCAAATTGAAAAACAAAAACAAATCACTTCAAGTTTTAATGTTGATGTTGAGATGGCTACGTTTAATACAAGAGGCAAAGGTTCAGTGTTTGACAAGAAAAGGAATAAGAGTAAGATTGTTTACAGACATTGTAGGATGGAAGGACACAGTGTTGACAATTGTTTTCAGATTATTGGTTACCCTGAGTGGTTAAAAGAAAGCCAGTAGCGAATAATGCGTTTACAACTCAATTGCAATAGCCAAGCACACCTTTGGATCAATTGACTAATGGCATGTCTAAGGCTAATGTTAATAGTATGTTTTCTGATGATTTCAGTTGTCAAAAGTTACAGGATGTTTGTGAACAAATGTTGTAGTTCATGAAGGCTAGAAGGCAAAGGAAAGGACCTAGTGTTACTACTGATGCAAATAATATTCAATTTGCAGCTATTCTCTCCACTTCTTTTTGTTTGAATGCATTAAGTAGTAACTTGAGTTCTTGGTTTGTTGACACAAGGGCTACAAATCATATGACCCCCTTTCTTTCCTCATTACACAATGTTACTGACCTTATCCATCCTATTAAAGTTAACCTGCCTAATGGACAAATTATTCCTATCACCAAATTTGGTTCTACTATCCTCACTTCATCTCTTACCTTGTACAATGTTTTCTTTGTTCCTAACTTCACACACAACTTACTTTTAATACACAGTTTAGTATTGGATAAGCAATTAGTTGCTATCTTTAATACTTATGGATGCACTTTTCAGGACCCAAAACACAATAAAATTGTGGCAATAGCCAAGGTTATGTGTAGACTATATTTGTTGAGCCAAGAAGATCAAGGTGTAGTAAAGGGTTTTGTTATACAGAATAAATTTGTTGTTTCTTGTAATTCAATTTCTAAAGAAGACAATAGGTTACAGTTGCTATATGCCTGACTTGGGCATAGCTCAATTTCAAAACTTAGACATTTGGATGTATGCAAGAATTGTAACTTCGATTCTTTTGTTTGTGATGTATGCCACGAAGCAAAGTTTCATAGGATGCCTTTTAATAGAAATCAACATGTTGCTTAGTTTGCTTTTCAGCTATTACACGTTGATATATGGGGTCCATACAGTATAGTTTCTATAATGGGTGCAAGATACTTCTTGACAATTGTAGATGACTTCACTAAGTCAACTTAGACTTTTCTACTCCATTATAAAGATCGGACCTACTCAATCTTGCAAACCTATTTTTCTTATGTGTCTAACCATTTTTCCATTGTTTCAAAGTTTGTGCGAACAAATAATGAGTTAGAGTTTTTGTTTGCCATGTGCTAATCTTTGTTTCAAAGCCTAGGAATAATGCACCAAAGGCCTATAATATATACCCCTCAACAAAATGGGAAAGTTAAACAAAAACACAAACATCTCTTAGACACTTCTAGAGCACTATGTCTTCATGCTCAACTGCCTAAGGAATTTTAGAGTGAATGTTTACTTATAGCTATATATTTGATAAACAAGATGCCTGTAGCTAGTTTAAATTGGAAGACCTCACATGAGTTGGCTTTTGCTTCTACACCAAGCTATGAAAACTTGTGGTTAATGGGTTGTCTCTATTTTGTGGCTAAGCAACCTTGTCCAAGTCTAAAAGACAAGTTTGAACCACGAGGACTTAAAGGAGTCTTTCTAAGTTGTACACATGGACAAAAGGGTTATAGAGTTTATGATATTTCTCATAAAAGTGTCATTGCTTCTTGAGATGTCATTTTTCTTAAGGCACATTTTCCTTTTAAATCCTCTATTCCTTCACTAAATACTACCATTTCTACTTCACCATCTCCTACCAATCAAGTTTTGATGGATACTCCTATTTTTCAATCTACTACATCAATTCCTATCAACTAACTTACTCCTGCCACTATTGATACTCCATCCTCTTCCTACCTAGTGACTCAGTAACTAATTTTGGTACTCAAGATAGTGATGGCAATGTTTCTATTGAATTGACTTCTAGCAATGACACTTTTGATGCAATTAGTATGCCTACTGTTGGTACTTATGGCTCTTTATGCAAGTTAGGGCTTGTACGATAACCACCTCAATGGCTCTAGGATTTCATCTTTCAAGCATAACATAACTTAGCTATTGCTACAGCTTTTACCACATACACTAAACATTATGTTCATACTTCTCCATCATATCCTTTATTTGATTTGTCGACATTTCTTACTTATCCTTCTGATTTTGTAGCCTCCCTTACTAATGTGTTACTGACTCAAGAACCTCATACCTACTTAGAAGCATCCAAATCTAAAGCTTGGCAAGAAGCTATGCAAGCTGAATTAAATGCACTTAAGGCTAATGACACTTGGGAGTTAACTAACTTACCCTAAGGGAAAAAGGTAATAGGTTCTTAATGGGTTTATAAAACTAAGTATCAGCCTGATGGATCTATTGAAAGACATAAAGCCAAATTAGTGGCTAAAGGTTTTACTCAAGTAAAAGGAGTCAATTATCATGATACATTTTCCCCTGTTGCTAAACTTGGCACTATTTTCATATTATTAACAATAGTAGCTACTTTTTCTTGGCCTTTAAATCAAATAGACGTCAATAATGCTTTATTGCATGGTCATCTTGATGAAGATAGATACATGATTCCACCTTATAGGTATATTAAAGCTTTGCCAAGTCAAGTATGTCATTTGAAACGGTCTCTTTATGAGCTTAAACAAGCCTCTCGACAGTGAAATTTGGAAATATCCAAGTTTCTTATTTCTCTTAGTTTCTCTCAATCAAAGCATGATTATTTGCTTTTTACTTGCAATAATGATAGTAGTTATGTCTATATTCTTCTTTATGTTGATGATATGTTGCTTACTGGCTCAAATGAGCACTTAATTTCTTTTGTCAAATGAAGATTAGATGAAGAATTCACTATCAAAGATTTGGGTTTGGCTCATTTTTTCCTTGTCATTGAAATTTGTCGCACAAGTCATGGCATTCTTGTTAACCAGAGAAAATTCATCCTTGATGTGTTAAGCGATGCTGGTCTTATGATAGCCAAGGCATTCTTTTTTCCTTTGCCCACCAAGTTGTCTCTTGATAAACAGTCGGGTACTTTATTGTCTGATCCATCCTACTAACGTAGACTTATTGGATGGCTCTTGTATATCACTCTTATAAGACTAGATATTTGCTTTGTTGTGCATAGGTTGAGTCAGTTCCTTTCCTTGCCTCGTCAACCACACCTTGATGCTTTGTTTCATCTCCTATGATACCTCAAAGGTACTGTTGCTTTGGGCCTTTTTTATCCCTCTGATAACCATTTGCAATTGCATGGTTTTTTTTATTCTAATTGGGGATCTCATAGTCTTGATAGGAGATTAGTTTCTAGTTATTGTGTGCTACTGGGCAATGCCTTAGTCTCATGGAAGACTAAGAAACAATCTATTATATCCACTTCAACTACTTAAGCAGAGTACCGCAGTTTAGCTACTACAACAAAGGAGTTGCTTTGGGTTTCTTTTATTTTATGTGACTTACACATTGCTATTGCTCTTTCTGTTTTACTAGGTTGAGATAATAAGTCAGCTTTGTTGATTGCTAATAGTCCTTGCATGCACGATTGCACTAAGCACATAGATATTGATGTCCACTTTGTTTGCAATCACATTAGCTTTGGCTTTCTTTAGCCTATTTTTGTTCCTTCTTCCATGCAAGTTGCTGACCTCCTTACTAAATCTCTCAGTGCTCATCAAGTGCAACAATTTTGTTCCAAGTTGGGACTTCGTGAAACTCCAACTTGAGAGGAGGATGTAAAAATTTGTGTTAGTACTTATTTATTTTTGTACAGATTAGATTTGTTCATGTCAATAATCCATATATTGTACAACTCATCAATCTTAATGTACATATTAGTAGTATAAAAGGGCAATGTATAACAGATTATAACTAACTTTTTTTATCAAATAAAAACTCTTCATTTTTCCAAACACATACCATTTTCATCTCCTTTGTTCTTTGCACATACAATCAACTATTCCATGGCATAATCGAACTTCATCGTTGTGAGCTACATTTTTCTGTAAATCCACATCGTCATGCATTTTCCATAACGAGCATGTTTTGTCAAATAATTCTTCGTAAAGAAATAGAATGAATTTGGAGGACATGTACATTTATTTAAGGTAGTTAACTAAGAAACAATGATTAGTTCATATAATATAAACAGTACATTGAATATATTTTGTCATCCAACAAAACATGGAACCAGCAACTTTTTCCTCAACAATTACATTATTTTCTATGACCCTAGAGAAGACATCTGTTTTCGTTATGCCGTCTCTGCCAAGACATTGTTTCTATTGATAGAGTCATTCCTTAATGCCTTATGTTCAATACTTTGGTATTGTTCCATCACAAGTGAGTCCATTTAGATTCTCTTAATTGCTAATCCATTTGGTTTTACAAGTAATTTTTTATCTTTATGTGATTTTTGTTTGATTTAGACAAGCGCATAGTTTAAAACAGGATCGAAACAATAGTAAAACAGATAGAATCAATGAATTAGAAGCTGCAAAGTTTGTTTTCTTGCACTTTCAAAGTGTTCTCCTGAAAATTTATCCTCATGATATGTAACTTTGTTCGCATTTTATGTTGTCCTAGTTCTAGCATTAGCATAGTAGTGGCATTTTTTGGCAAACTGGTTTGTTTGACTTATGATATATCCTATTGCCTATTGGAAATGCCTGCTGCACATGGGAATGTCAAACTTAAAACCAATTTGAAGTTAGTACATCTGTCTGTAATGCTCTAGAACTTAAGACACCACAACTCTACTACATGTTGACCCTAGAGCCAAACAAGCTAAGGCAGACTAAAATCTATGTACCTATTATAAACTACCATTTTCAACAAATCTACTAACTCAAAATCTACAACCTTAAATATATTACTAGAGTGAGATGTCTACTACTTAAAAACCACAAAAGTGTAATAACACGATCAAAAACTACCATAATTGCACAACTTAAAACACAAAAGGACTCTAGATCATAAATTGAAGTTTTATAACTCCAACAACAATTAAACTTACTAAACTTAACAATAGGAGTCATAAACACGCACACACATGCACACATACACATACGCACGCATGTACTCACACACGCACAAACACATACGCGCGCACGCATGCACAGACACGCACGCACGCACACATACACAAGACTTGAGGTTACTCACGACCTATAACACGCAATATATATAGATACTAAATAAGTATTGGTGTTAGATACTCCCTAACATCTGAGTACCATAAACCATCCTAGATCTATCTAGATCATTTCAATACAAGACTCCATAAGGAATAACGTCACGTAAAGATCAATAGGTGCCTCACCAACACCACCAGACCTAACCAATGAGTAATCAAAGCAAAGCATGACTAACAATACAATTAAGTTCAAGTATCAATTTAGTCTGATTTATATTCGCTAACCTAACATACACATTCAATAAACAAGTATCCTGTATCTTAAGTTCCTATCTCAAAATGATCCAACACTACATATCCTCTAGTACCTATTTAAAATATAAAAGCTAGTTTAGAATTTAATAAATTCACAACTCAATACTTCTTTCTTCTTAACTCTACCCTTTACTCCATACTATGAGCTTCCAAACCGCCCTCCCTTTGACTTCTAAACCACACTCCATGTAGCTTTTCAATATTCCCCTAATATATATACACATGACATCAATACTCACACAACTCTTAGCATGTTGTCTCACATGCACATACAATGCACATAGCTACTCCAATTTCACATGAACACTGTACGCTGCCATTGACCACAACTATACTTAGCCAATATCAAACACTTTACGATGCTTACACATATACACACAACAAATAGTATACCTAACACACATACACTCGCACACGGCATACACTAACCCACATCTCACATACATTTACGATCCACATCTTGCACACTAATGCACATACTCCAAATTGCACAAACACACACATAACCGCACATCACAAGCATACACACACAACATGGTACACGCACACCATGCATCCTAACAACACTCCACAACACCATCAAGATGTAATCTACATCATAACTACAGCACCATTACCACACTAACAATAATAATACCTCCATTCTAAAACTCAAAGGAATCCTAAAAACGTATATTAGAAAGAGTAAAATGGAGATAAAAGAGAGACTTACTTTAATACAAAGAAAAGTTTTATTCTTGTTGAATTTCTCTCTCAACAACACAAATCTTGATTAGGGATTTAAGGTTGAGATGAGTACTATAAGCTCCCTGGAAAAGTATCGTAAATTTTTTGTGATAGAGAGTTATATCAACTGTAAGATACAGTTAATTAATTTAATGGATAGTGGAAATTTTTCCCAAATCAAATTACCCATAGCATTAATGTGTAATCACATGCCATATCGATATCTAAATCTTTTCCCTTGACAGTTCTTCCCCTAGCACTTGATATTTAATTACATATCATACTAATGTTTGAATCTTTTCCTATAACAATTTTACCTATAGCCCTTGATATCAATTTACATATCATACCAAATCTAGATATAAAAAATCACTTATTTCATTTAATTCCCTTAAATTAATTTATTTATTATTTTTATTTTTAACTTAGGTTTTACAATTTCTTCATCAAAGGAGGTTCATAAGAGAAGAATGTCATTGAAACAATATGCTAGGCTAGGTATTGCGAGTGAATCAATCGTATCTGCTTCATATCTTCTCAGTCGTGTATGATTGTCTGTTGTGCCATGGGAGCGAAAAAGTCTAAACTGACAGAAAGAAGCTACATTGCACAAAAATTTTGGATTTGCTCAATTTATGCAAGTAACCATCCTTTAATAGAGTTCATATCGACCTGCTCTTTCTGAAAAAAGGAACTCCTGCTGGACACCCATTTCAAATGCGTAGGGAGTTTGTAAGTGCGGTTTTTATTCTCCAGTTTCCGTGACAAGCTAGCCGCAACAAGAAGCCTTACTGGATGAACCAATAGAACACTACAAAGGAACTAATAGCTTCCAAGATTAAAAAGAACTAAGTTTAGATAGCTTTTACAACTCAAACAAGTAAATTTTGGGGCAAAAACCTGCGACTAAAGAGTTGGAACGTGAGCTCATGTGCTCAGCTACCAAAACAATTAGCAGTAAGCATCTATATTCCTTGCAGTGAAACTCGAGTGCCAGGATATAAAGATATTCTTTATATTTTAAAGCATATTGCGGTTCAGCTGTTCTGCACTTCACCTTCTTCTAACTGAAATTCATAACAAATGGTGCCTGAAAAACAGCTGTCACTTTTGAAAGATCATATTACAAACTGAAAGTAAGGGGAAACGTCTTTTAGGTCGCTAAATATACCGAGTTTATAACATACTATCCGTTCTGGCAGGCAGGCGCCGGAAAAAGTTGATGGGCATGGAGGGCAACCTGTGACGGAACCGGGGATGCCTCATCATATAGAATCCTGTCAGTGCAGCTATTATTTGGAACGGTGTAACATAAAGCACAAGTGCAGCTACAAGACAGAATATAACAAAGATAGCCGTGGCTCGAGGATCCCTCCAGCTCAATAAAGCCTGGAGTCTTTCTCCCTGGGTAGCCACATCACCCACCACGGTCTGAATTCGACCAGCTACACTCCTCAGGCGATCATACCTATTCCGAACAATGTCTGGACTCTTGCTTGTTGGAAATGTATCGAATTCTTCATCCAGCTCATCAGGATACACTGCCTCAGCCTGCGATATCTTGGTGTTCATGTGAGGAGGGTACCTTGGTCGATACCGGTAATTCCATAGCCCAATTAAAAACATGTAGAGAAATGCTGTTGGCAGTATGAGCTCAGGGAAACAAACAAGCATCAGAAAGAGCACATGCACAAGTATGGTTGTAATAGGATTCCTCCATAAACAGATATCTCCAAACCATTTCCCCACAGCAAACAATCCAGAGAAAACCGACATCAGGCGGAAGAAATTGGCTTTGCTTCTTCGCATGCTCCATAGGTGAGAATCCACATCAGACATGTATTCTACTACCTCCTTTCGAAGTGGGGGCTCCGCTCGACCTAACCTTGTGGCTACTATGTTGACAGCCTGGTGGCGAAGCATGTCTAGCTGCATGACATTGAAGGGCCTCACATAGTGCATCTTGGGAAGCAACGGCTTTGAATAAATATAAAACATGTTGACAAGAGATGTGCATGAGAACCGTAGTGCCAAATGCAACTCTCCCATCTTCTTAATACCACTAGGCTGGAGAACCAGCAAGGGATATGAATGAGTGTAAACACGACCAGTCTCAAGGGTAGAAATACGGATTCGTACTTTTCCAATTTTCAAATCTTTGTTACCATTGCCATTCTTTTCCCCAAGCTGACTATTGTCAAAAACACCGATTGTGAGAACTGTCGCAGGATCAAAAACCTCCCAAATGTCCTGTTCATTATATCTGGGACACAGATTGTCCACTATGGTGCGAGT
The DNA here is from genome assembly GCA_024138015.1 of Lumnitzera littorea. NCBI lineage: Eukaryota > Viridiplantae > Streptophyta > Magnoliopsida > Myrtales > Combretaceae > Lumnitzera > Lumnitzera littorea. The sequence goes on from JAMXBB010000001.1 coordinate 25,800,628, forward strand.
CCTCACCCATTTATGTCCATACTTGGCCACACAGTATGTATCTGATGTTCCCCTACCTTCTCGTGTTTTCATGGGGTGAAGTCCCACAGCATTTAAAATTCCGAGTTCTAAAACACCAATTGGTGGCTTCCACAGCTGTTTTGCTGTCGGGCGGAGATCGCTACTGTAATGGGTTGACTCATCGAGGACATGATAACCCCCATCTAAACAAACTCGAAGATGGATTTTGCTGGAGAATTTCTCTTTTTTCAGCTGATCTACATCCACAGCAACCGGCTTTTCCAGGTTAAACCAGCGGCAATGTACGTGCCGGTCATCAGCACGCTTCTCTACAGCACTCAAGGGTATTATGACCCTTCCAATTATTTCATCTTTTCCAGGAGCAACACGGTCTTCCACTGAAAGGACCAGATGGTCTTCAAATGGTTCAGCTGCAACAAATAAGAGATCCTCATTCCATAGAGGGTTAAGGGTCCTTGCCTGAACAGTCTTTGTCTTCAGAACCTGGTTCCCTATCTGAACCTTTACATACACATCGGGGAAACGGGTTTTCTCTGTTGGAACCAAATCTTGTGCCTCAATAACGTTAACCCTCACATACCACAATCGTGGTGCATGATAGACCTTCGAGCGGATAAGTGTGGAGGCAGCTCGCGTGCTATTGATAGGAGTAGCAGCATCCGAATGCCATGCATCAGAGAAAGCCTCATCGGCCTGTGTTCCAATCCAAACTGCAAGCATCAATTCTCCCTTTATCTTCTCTCCCTTCTTATCCTCGAGCCGGTACCACTCAGGAGCCAAAGGACTATCTGGTGGAACTCTTAAAGGAACCTCATTGATGTCAAATCTTACAATGCCTGCAAAATCATCCTTGACAAGATCCTTATCCTTTACAACGACTTCTAAGATGGATGCTTGCATCCGTTCCCTCGAGAAGGCAAAAACCTCGTTCCATTCTGGATTTTGCTTCTTCTCGAAATGCTGAGTTATTCCTTTATAGTTTCCAACCTTTACCTCAACAAATGGATCGATACTTCCAGTGACATCCATTGCAGGGAGGTCGCGAGCCTTAACAACTCTTACATAGAGAAAGTGCATTTGCTCCACAAGATCATAAGTGCTTGCAGTCTTGTCACCACGGATGACACGGCCTCCTACAACTCTTCCCCCTCCAAGGAAGGGGCTAGTTTCTTTAAGTGCAAAGTCAACAGGTTGAGCAGATGCTGCTGAATACATACGGACCAGCTTAGGAGGGCGCACTTCAGCTTTCATGTGCTCAACCCCAACCTTGGGCCCAGCATCTCGTTCTGGGACCTGATCTCGGTGTGGAACTTCTGGTGGAGCAGAATCGGACTGAATGGGATTGCTACTTGGGTCAGGAAGGTGGTGAAACGTGTGCCTCACCTCAGCCTTCCCACGAAAGCCACCACCGCTTACAACATTTGCATTAGCCCCTCTTGATTCGGCTACAACAGGAGCATCAACCGCTGGAAGAGGAGTAGAAGACTTTATGCTCGGGTCATCAGTAACGTAAACTTTGAGGCCAAGCTCTCCCCTCACACGCGAGAAAATTCCACGTTTTTCCAGTGGATAGTGCAACACTACAGCATCAGAGTAAGGGACAAATGAAGTGCCGGTAAGGCTAACCCGCCCAAGGAAGTTTTTGGAGTTGGTTGCTTTAACCGTATTGTAGACATACGCATCAAGAGTGAGATAGTGGAGATTGGAAGGGTCAGAAATATTGAAGTAGAAGCTCTCATTCCAAACAGGGTTGAGATCCTTTTCCTTGATTGTAGACCGAAAACTCTGTCCATCAAAGCAGAGCTCCACAAATGCATTGGACGATCCTTGCCCGTCTTTTGGCAAAAGATTATGGGCACTAACTAAATCCACACCTAGCTTGAGGTTGCTCATGGTGATGATTCAGTGTAAGACAGCTGCAATGCAAGTAAATACGGTTACTTTGGCTACAGAATTATAAATGGATACTAAATAGAGGAAGACAAAGTTGACTTCAAATATTGCAAAGGTTTTCAGTTTTAGGACCATTAAATTGAAGGCGATTGAAAACATTCGGGCTTTTTAAAGCAATTTAAATAGTTTCCTTTTCTTCACAATTGCAATTATGGCAAGACGAAACGTAACCAAAATATGACAGATTAGAAAGAAAACTCTCTCTTAAAATTAGCTGTAGCTTCAAGAAAAGACAAATCAAAAGATATAATGCATATCAACTACTGTAAATAAACTCTCTGACAAAATCTCTCTGAACATAGTAGGGATCTTTGTGCCAAAGCTGAGGAAACAAGATCTGAGCAGGAAGTTCTTAAAATTTTTCACACGCATTTAAGCTGGCACAACAGAAGAATATCAGCAAAGACAAGCCGAACATTGTTCTGTGAAAGTACCAGATCTTTGCTCCGATATCATCCAGGCACACGCACAACTTCTACATAACACTTACCAGAACTCGAACACATGCGATCTCAACCATGTAAAATTTATCTAAAAGCAATGGCAATATATAAGCGGGTGACTCACCAACAACCTTAACTTTGGTGGCCGGCAGTATGCTCATTGTGATTGATCAACAACAAATTATTATAGAATTGCAAATGGATAGAGCTAAAAAGGGGGCAATAGCACTTCGTTTTCTCTTCACAATGCTTTCTTTTAATTTTAATTCACTACAATCTTCTACATAAAATCCAAATAATCCTAAGTTCCCTTGTCCAACTACCAAAAAACATATTTTAAGCGACTTCCACTAGATACAGAGATTTAAAAGACGATGTTTGGGTGAAAATAGAACCGAGCAATCCCATTTGCAAGGATAGATCATGCATCAAGGAACAACAGTTAACTATGTAGATTACATTACCTCTAGGTCAAAACACAACAAGACTTCCCAAACAGCTTCTAAACAGACACAATTCAATCCTGAAAAATGCAGAAAGTACCCCCGAAGCACAAACAAAACAGAAAACAATGTCATTCCATAATAGAAGACCATTAAAAGCCGGAAAAAAAAAAAAGACTAACCAATCAGGCTTCCTATATATTTTTCTTTGCTTCTGTGGCTGTAATACAGAAGGAGCAAAATTTCAAGCTTCTTTCTACTAACAGAGTTGGATTAAAATAAATAAATAACTAGGATATATACCAAACAGCCCACAAGATCTCTTCTTTTTTGTTTTTACCTGTATATTTTATTGAGTTTACTCATACCCATTATGAAAAAAAAAAAAAAAATTACAAACAAATCCTATGACTTGAACTGGTGAAAAGTTGGGATTAAAATATATGATTCTTAGAATAGATTAGGAATACAAACAGGTCAAGACTTTTTTTGGATGCATGTGCTGCTCTGACTAGACCTCCTCGGGAAAAGATCTATAAACTTACAAAAAACAAAAACAAAAACAAAAGTAAATTAAATAAGCTAAAACGCTTACCATAGTAGCTGAAATATGTTTACGTACTTTGGGGCTCAAGATCCTTAAAGCGCGGTTAGGACACATGAGTTGAGGAAATAAGTTAATAGCAATTATAAGCATTTATAATAATATAGCAACCTGCTAACGGAATCAAATTTTTCTATCTTGAAATCATATTACGTATAAAAAATCTTTAATATATAAACCAGTTTTTCCTTTTCTACTTGTATTTAGCAGTATAGTATATAATTGGACGGGAGACCCAAGACGGCATCATTAATGAATGGGGAAACTTTATCTCTAACGATCCTCCCAACTTATTGTGGATTAAAATGAAAATTTTTATACCATTAAAGGAAAAATAACTGCATGAAAATGTCCCAAAAAAATAAATTAGTTAACAAAGTCGGATCAACCCTCGGCATTTACCAGTAATATAGAGCAATAAAGAAAAAAAAAATCTAATTTTATGAATATATATATATATAAAGCAAAAATTTATCTTTTATCATAATGATCTTGACACAACCTATTAAGTTGCTCCTTAATCTATATTAGTTGAAGCATAGAAGTAGAAGATCCCATAATATAGAAGAAACAGAAGTAAGAGAATTCCAGAAAGTACAATGTGCATGTGGGTGAGTAAAACCCTTATCACCAAACAGTGAAAAATATCATTAAAACCCCATCTTTGAAAGAGAATGAGTAGAAACTCAGGCACTATAGTGCATTTAGTTCGTGGAAAATATTTCCATTTTTTTTTTTATTTTAACTTTTGATAGCTCTTACTGTTGTTTAAAATAGTCGCTATTATAATAAATTGGCTAGTTCTGATTTGTAATGGTAAGTGATGGTCGTTGACAACTGCAGCCAACTGTCATAATTATATAAGCCGAAAATGTATATATATTGAAAATTTAAAAGAAAAAAAATGACCATCTATTGAAAGACAAATATTTTCTTCATAAGCTCAACTGAGTGAAACAAACGGGTAGCATTGGTAATAAATCGAATCGAAAATGCATACTGAAAATTAAAGGAAAAAGGGACTAAACTCTATACTCATTTTCTATTCATTTTGAGGAGACGTTCTTCACATAGTTAAGCATCTACGTGGTTACTGTTGACCTCAACGAAAATGGAAAGTAATGGTATGTTTAGATAACGAAAAACAAGCGGAAATCAGATAAATATAATGAGAATGGGTGGGAACATTTTTATTAAAAAGCCTCAATCTTTTTTCCCTAAATTTAGGGAGAAATTGATAAAAATAAATGGAAATCTGATGAGTTTATCAAAATGATATCTACTGTTCATCTTCTTTACACTTTAACACGTGTTTCTCTTTTTTCCTTTTCTCTGTGATTACAAGCTATTTTGTTGTCCCTCTTCCCTCTCTCTCTCTTCTCTCAAGCTTATTTAGTCGAAGTGTCTCTCACCCAGACAAAAAGAAAAAAAAAATTGCTACTTCTCTCCATTTTCCAGCACTTCTGTTTAAGGGTAATTTAGTCAACTTATTAAAATATTTTTACAACTTTCTTATTGTTTTTTTTTCTATTTCCACTTTCTATAACCAAACACTATCAAAATTTATATTTTCTTCCATTTCTTTTCCACAGCTTTCCTTCAACTTCCATCCTCCATCAAATTGTGAAACACAGTGTAAAACTGCTTCGGTAAGTTGAGAGGACCCAGATCCTAACAACAACTTCACACCCAAACAGCATTATGGGACAAATAATATTTGCTTATGCAGTCAAATTTGAAAAGGGAAAAAGAAAAAAACTAAAGAACTTCATTTCCAACAGCAAAACAGAACCTTTTCTCCTGCAACAAAAGAATACGCAACAACAAGACATTACAGAAAATTTTGATCCGTAACAGGTTTTCCCAAGGAAAAAAAAAAAAAGAAAAAAAATACATTGATGGCATTGAACACATTTTTACAGGTTCATTGTTATGATAAAAAATTCCAAACACAAACAAAAATATAAAAGGGAAAGAAGTAAGAAGAAACTCACCAACCGACAGCTACTTAAGAAATTATGTTTAGGCACATAATTCGAAACTGAAGTAGGGTTGTTGGTGTTTGAAATAAAGAAAAGGTAATGAGTAGAGAAGGCTTTGGAGTGCAGTATTTTGACGTTAGTGGTGTGACAGATTGGGAGTCACTGACAACTATGGAAGAAGACAAGGGTCCCTTTCATTTCTGACCGGTCCAACTGTTACACTCCACGAGGCACTACCAGACCAACACCGAAATTATGTTATTGCACGTCTGTTATAATACATAACATGGTACGATTATCATAAGAATCACGCTGATCCATACATTATCGTCGTTATGTGTTTCTAAAATACTCCTGTTAACTATTGCTCTTCAGAATTAACGACTTCATGAAAAGGTATGCCTTAAAAAAGTTAAATTAGTATTTTCTCCTTTTTAACGATAAAAAGATTCATGAAGTGCATCTCCTAAAAAATTTTCAGGATTTTTAATGATAAACAAGGTATGCCTTCAGGATTTTTATTATTGACACAAATCCAATTGATAAACGAATATAATTATTAAAATCACGAATTAACTTGTATAATTCTAGGTGTAAGTTCTTAATATTACGATATTAGATATAAGATTTTACTTATAATTTTACCAATTCTGTATATGATTTTATCATTTCATATATTTTAATTTTAAGTAGACCGGCGACTTTGACAATCTTTCTCCAATAGCGATTTGACAAGGTTTATTCAAATGGTGTTGCAGTTAAGATTTAGGCTGGGTTAAGAGACATGATGTGTTTAAGGTTTTGAGGCTGTTGGAGAAGTAGAAAATGGCTTTTCCTCGTTAGACATGATTTATTTGCCTTATTGGATGGCTATTTTGTAAATCAAACTCAGAATAATTGACCGTTAGACATATTAGAAGGGCATGGAAGTAGACATAACACCCATGCATATATTACCATCTGTTTATGCATGTTATATTCAGGTAAAAATACATTTTTAATCTTTAATGCATACTCATTTTTCTATGTGAGTCGTCAAAGTTTTTTTAAATTTTTATTTGAATCTCAAAGTTTCAAAAATTATATAAAAATAGGATTTCCATAAGATTTTTTTGAATTATTCGCCAATCTATAGCATGTACCAATTTCAACTCGATCTAATTAATTATCTTTAAAAAATGATAATCTCAAATATATATTTAATTAAGTACATAATATTATAGAAAATAAGATTAGGTATATTTGATTATATAATATGATAAAATGTAAGAAAAATGAGCTAAAAACATTTATACATATCCTAGACACATTGTTCAACTATCTTAAGGCTAATGAGAAGCTAATAGGTACCCAAGATGTGCATGAAATTCAATAGATTCAATAAAAGTCTTACTTTTGTAAAGTTTTAAAAATATTGAGTACTCAAATAAAATAAAAGTTAAGAACTCAAATAGAAAAATGAATACATATTAATAACTAAAAGTGCACTTTTCTTATATTTATATGCACCTACATCTAATATAATTAGTGGAAAGTGCTTTTTTTATCTTTTTAATTTTTATATTTACGATTTACACTACTATGCCGTGAGGTCACTTGTGAAGAGTGGTTTTTTATTTTTTAATTTGAACTTGTATGTGGTAAGCTTGCTTGCCTTCTTTTTTTTTTTTTTTAACAAATAATCTATATACTACAACAAGGGCTATTACATTTTTTTTTTTTCTTTTATATCAAGTAAAACAAAGATGAAGTAATAGCTATCACATAAAAATGATCTTTTTCTCAAAATTTTTGATAAATACAAATATAAGTTGTCATATATAATTCTAATCAAATACCCCAAGTCACTTAATACAATAACCGTAATGCATTAGAGTATATAGATAACGAGTACACAAATGTGCTACCCAAAAAAAAAAAAAAAAAACACCACGATTATACAAATGGGTTGTATAGGAAGATTACAGTCCTTTGAGAATACCGGGGCTATCATGGAAGAATCTCCAACATTGAAAGCCTTACAAGAGAACATTTATGAGATGTAGCGAAATCCCCTATGTTAAATAGTTTATACGAGCACATTTATGGGACACAACTGCTTGCAATTTCGTGCACGGTTGAAACGTCTCTAGCTCCATGGCGAGAACATTTATGCAAGGCAACAAGCACATGAGCTCCTCTTTTTGTGTCCATGCTTTCTGATTGGATAACTCAAAGTTTTGCACATAGATTACTTACAGACGAAAAAGAAAAAAAAAAAAAAGGAAATAATTGATATTAATACATCACGTTTTGAGATCAACAGTGGTTATCAATAATAGTACTTAGTAACAATGGATTTTTTTTTTTTTTTTTGTCAGTAAGTAGGTCTGAACTAGCATAAAAAATAGTGGACTTAGAACATTAATGAACCCTATATTGCATGATTTGATTTTACTCTAGATTAGGATAACAGTTACCTCTGAAAGCTAATAAAACTGTAGGGATATTACTCTAGATTAGCATTTAGATTATGAATCCACCCAAATAGGATTACTTTGGTGCTACATGTGAGGCGAACCTTTCAGATGTCCATATTTTCGATGGGATGTATTCATGGTATTTTACATACGTTTATAAAACTTTAATATCTTGCAAATTATTTAGAGATGAAAATCTCTAATAACCTTCGTTGTCTTTGCTTTATGTCGATGCTACTGACTTCTAGGAGGGTGGAGTAGACTTGTTTCTTATTTATATGGGTTTGGTTTTGGGTTAAAAAAAAAAAAGAAAAAGAAAAAACCTGTAACTTAATATATATATATATATATATATATATATGTATGCATGTATGTATGTATGTTTTAATCAAGGATCGGTAAGCAAATGACAATATATTTTATCGTGCAGTAAAATGTATCTTTTAACAAGAACACGAAAGTCACATGCATCTTCAATAGCATTAACAAACATACATTATCGTGTGACTAGATAGAATAAACGGATGAGCAATGAGCATTGCGTTTACACGATGAACACAATTTGAAATTTTTTAAATAGTAAATTTTACTGACTGGGCCCGTAAATTTTTAAAACTGACAAATTATGCATGTGTTTTCTTTAAAAAAGATACATATATTAAGGGTTGTATGATTAATTAAATTAGGTAAGAAATTATTCATTAGTAGGTGCTAGTGCTCAAACCAACTTCAATGGATGTTGCTGGACGGATCTCGATGTGAGTCGAATTTGATGGGTTTCTTAATCTTGTTAACTTGTAAGAAAGCATCCTATGAGTGGTTCCATAAGAGTCTTCTAATGCTTAAGGCAGTAAAAAGGACAAAAAATCCTAATCGAAGAATGCTTGCCAATCATGAGTGTGTGTTCAAGTGTTGCATGGAGAGTTCTTAGTCTAAAGGTTGAGAACAAGGATCAAATGCCTCACCTATCAACTCCCTTTCTCTATTTATAGTGAGAGAGAGTACGGCTACCTAAACACATATTTATTCAAGGTTTATCTATACTGACAATCATTGAGGGGTAGACATGTATTGCAAGGTTGATATGATGACTTTAGGCATTAGTCAGCCATGACGATGCTGGCAACCACATCTGTAAATGGAAGGTTTAGCATCCTCAAGGGATGTTGGATGGATCAACCATACTACAGATGTCAGACAATAACTAATAAACTGAGGGCGAAGCCCCAAGCAAAGGGATTAAGGATCTGGGTTTGGCATATCGAATGACCCATCAATGACAAGCCGAGCATCAAGGACCTCACTTGGTTAAGGAAATCTTCACTCATATAGCTCGCCTAAACATAGGGAGCGTTCTTTGTACTCCAGGCTCAGTCGATTTGCTGCTATAGTCCCTACACATCAAGAGGAGGATTCTAGCCTTATGCTTGCCATGGTGCTCACTCGAGTCCTCAAAAGGGTAGCTTCTTGAGGTCTAGCGTGAGAGAAGAGTCCGAGTAAGCTAGTACATATAAAGGGCGGGATGAAGGGAAAGGGCGAACAATCCCTTCCAGAGCTAATGGGCCTTTACAAGAACTAAGCCAAGCAAATATTAGGCATCAACAGTAGGTATCGTTTAAACTCTATCTATGCTTTTGCAAATGACTACGTTATTAGAGTAGAGGAAAGATTTAGTTGAAAAAAAACAAGAAGCATGGGTCCATAAGATGTAAATCAGCTTGTAGAAGTAAATTTATAATAATAGTCATGCGTTAAAACCTATAGTAATAAAATGGTTGTTCGGTGAAAAAAAAAATCTAAGGTATTTAAGGATGTAATAATATAAGTAGACATGTAAGGTGAATGATTGGTTATTGAAACAAATAAATAAAGAACTTAGATGTATGAATGAATTCGCTTTCTTTAGAGAATTTACACCCTCACACTAAGTTTATTATGAGAATTTCAATATAAAATTTCTCCAAAATATAACTAAATTTTGATACTTTGATAGCAAAAATCTATGTATCAAACCAGATTTTAGATATAGCAGAGATGTTTGTGTTTAGCAGCAGTTTTGATAGAGAAAGAGTAAGGATGCAAAATAATAATAGATTCGTGCTAAAGCTCTATAAGAAATAGAGAAGCAACACAAATTTATAATTTCAACAATTTTGGTAAAACATAACTTATCATAAAAGACTTGAATCTCAATCATTTGATTTAATTTTAACTAATTACAAACTTATTTGGATCCTCAAACATGAACAAATACTACTCTTACACTTGAAACTCATTAAAAGTTTGATAGAATGTTGCAACTCTTCAAAATACAACAATTTCGAAAATTTTGCTATCAAACCAAAAAGAACTAGAGCATCTAAAAAAGATTTGGATCATTTTGCACACAAACCAAAAAAGGTTCGAGAAGCATTTGGAAGAGGTTCAAACCTTTTTATAGTATTGATTTTTCTTCTGCTCTTGATAAGTGACAGGAAAGCTTATTATAAAAGGTCTAAACCTTTTCTATAAATACCATAATTCTCCCTTTATTACTAATGTTTAACATGGGTACCACTTTAATTAATCATGAGCTTTGGAACACGTAAATTTTATTTTAAACACATAATTGGTAATTTATTTAACATTCCCCCATTAAATTGCTAATTATTTACAAATATAAAAACCTTGATGATTACACTTAAAGAGCAGTATCATTAGATTTGAATTATTCTTTAGTGCAAAATTCTCAAATTTGCAAATGGGTGATAAGTAGTCAATTACCTTGAACTTTCACGCTATCCATCATAATTAGAGAATTCATATGCATAATAATGTTTACATATGACCAAGCGTTCATGCCAATTTCATGAACATTTGCAAAAATAAACCCCTAACTTTTGCTAAAACTAGCACCATACCTATGTTCAAATAGGTAGATTCATCGGAATAATTGATTCAAATACAAAATTTATCCATTAAAAGATATTTACTATATCTCATCCTCTTTTAATGTATAGTACTTATTGTAAACCTCACAAGCTTTGAGTACAGCTAGAAGTCAAACAAGAGAGAAAGTCAATAGATAATCCCTAAAACCCCATAGAAACATGAAAATTAAAACCCTAAATAAGATAACTTAACCATAAATATTAAGTCAAAAACTCTAAATAAGAAGCTAAAAAACCCTAGAGTAAGTTTAACCCTAAAACCTTAATTGTACACGTAAAACCCTAAAACAATAAGAAAGCCCTAACTATTTTTTAAAACCCTAAAGTATTGAGAAAAACTAATTCAAGTAGTGAAAATCATTCGTTAAGTATAAACGAGAACCTTGGTTATCTAAAACCCTAAGTACTAAATGCGTACGCAAACCAATAACTATAAATGGACCTAAAACCTTAAGGAAACCCTAAGGGTATATGTGGGACATGGAAATTAATTAAATTAAAGTGATGAAATGCAACAAGCCTTAAAATTTCCCTAATTACACTTAATATACTTAGTTAGACTCAATTGTACTTAATTACCCTAATTACTCTCTAAACCTTAACCAACCTCCATTATATCTTAATTTGTTGAACACTATTAAGGATAAAAGAAAGAAGGATTAGTTAGTAGGATTAAGGATAATTATCCTTTAAGAGACAAGGATTTACTAAAAAGGGTAAAAAGCATATGAAAGTACATGGTACATAGTACATGTGGAGACCATATACCATGCACCCAAAAGGACACAACCTTATTCCCTATCCCCCTTGCTCACTCACACCAACCACCCTCATCCTACACTTCCATTTTCTTTCATTTTCTTCACCCTCATTCATTTGACAAAAATACTCTAAAAACTCACTCCAAAACATATCCTCAATCTCACCATCGACTACCCTTACATACTACACCATCAACCACCATTGTCCCACTAACCATTAAGTCACTCACCACCCTAACATCTACCCCTAGTAGGTAAACACACACACACACCCTTACATACATATAAAGTCATGACACACCTAAGAAGGAGGGAGACCAATACATTCAACTCTAGTAAGTTATCTAGCCTTATTTTCTTTAGTTTTTCCTTAAGGTTTATGCAAGTTTTACACACTTTAGACACACACAAATACATGAACTAGGATATTCTAGAGTTTTTAAGTAATGTAGTACGGAATGAGTTAAGCTAGTTCACAAAGTAAGCCTAATAGCACAAATAGTAGCATCAACATGTAGTATAGTCATATAGTTGTTAGGTTTTGGTAGTAAGTTAATAAGAAACATCCAATAGCATGGATATCTCAAGCATGCTACTACCTTTATTTAGGAGTTTGGTGATGAGGTAGTGACTAACTGAGGACCTAAGTGTTTATGGTGATGCTTTTCTATCCATTTAAAGGGGAAATCATACTTTGGATCAATACCAGTCTGATTTTAACAAGTTGCTACAGTTTGGTGATGAGGTAGTGACTAATTGAGGACCTAAACGTTTATCAAAGGATTGGATTCTAAGACCAGGCACCAAGTGTGCAAGTTTTAACCTAGAGATTTTAGAGAAGCATTTCAGATGACAAGGACTGTTGAAAGTGTTAAGGATTCCAAGAATAAGAGTGAAAGGCATAAGGTGAATGTATTTAGGAAGAGACCTTTTGAAGGACCCAGTTTTTCTAAGAAAGGGAAAAAGATTATGCAAATCCATAGTCGACATCATAGGCAGTTACTCTAAGTTTAGGTGTAGTGAGATGTTGGAAATGTAAGGGAGCACATTACCTAAGAGAATGGCCCTAACTTCAACCAAGGTGTTTCCTTTGTGGAGATGGTAGCCACCACATAGCTGAGTGCCCTAAGAAAGCTAGTATGAACTATTCCGTATGCAAACAGATGGGGCGCATCACCTTAACTATCCATAGAGGAGGATTGAAACATTTTTCAAATACAAAAGTTCAGTATCTTCCCATGAATTAGTGAATTAGGCAAGATTCCCTTGTATAGAATCACAAACAGCATCATAAATTTCGTCATAAAGTAAATGTGAACTACTTATATAATACAAAAAAATGCGGGAGAGATAAAAAAGATGCAAGGTTGTTTGTCTGTTTGGTTAGTCAAGCATAAGCTAGTTCATAGATCTTTGGGTTTCAATTACCAAGGAATAGAGACTTTACAAATAAAGCCCAAGGATTGGCATTCCATTAGCCAACTCACCCCATGGTATTACTAGGTTATCCAGCGACCTAGAGACAAATAGGTAGGCTAAGACTAGTATAGACTAAAGCAGGTGCACCCATGCATGATAGAGTCTACAACTTGGAGTGTAAGTGGGAATATGCAGAGGATGTAGATGAGGAGACTATTGCAAAGTTTGAGGAAGGAGATGCTATCAATATAGGACTTATTGTAGGTATGTATCTTTACCCCTTCTTTTTTATTCTTTATAGATTTGTAACCTCTAATAGAGTATAAAGGACTACGGAAGAGTAATTAAAGAACTAAGAGAAATCCTTTACTTAAAAAGTTAAAAGATAAAAATTATGAATTGGTTTAGGGAATATCCATGTTTTCAGCCTACCCATATATACCTTATTTGATACAGGAGCGACTCATTATTTTATCATACCCAAGATTGTTGAGAAAGCTAGATTACAAGTGACAACTATAAAGTCCAAACTAGGGGTCAAGGTACTAATAGGAAGTATAGTAGTTACCCGAGAAGTGGTAAGAGGTTGCCCTTTAAGGATTTAAGATAACAACTCCCAAGCTGATATGATAGTACTTGAGATGAACAAGTACAAGGCCATATTAAGTATGAGTTGAATGTCGATTGTGAATGCTAAGGTGAATTATTGAAGTAAAATAGTGGAATTTGACACATGAGATGGTATTAAGGTTGTTTTCAAAGGAGAATCGATCCTAGTCAGGATGAAGGAAGTGTACTCACTTGAGATAATCTCAAATATAGGCCTCCAAAAGTGGGTTGAAGTCAGGCTAAATATAACTGAGACCAAAAAGGAAAAGCCACAAATTGAAGAAACCCTGTTTTCCTTAATGCACTTCCGAGTTTGTAACCTAAGAGGGAGATTGATTTTGTCATTGACTTCTTATCAATATAGAGCCTATCTCAAAGGCCCCATACAAGATGGCTCCAATAGAGCTCAAAGAGTTAAAGAAATAGTTGCAAGAACTATTGGATCAAGGATTCATTATACCGAGTGTATCTCTATGGCAAGTGCCAATGTAGTTTGTTAAGAAGAAGGATGGTTCTATGAGACTCTACATAGATTACTAGGAACTGGTATAAATAAGAACCGATCATGCATTACATGTTTATGCACTAAATATATAGGGCATCAGCACTATGTAGGGAAGCAGGACATCATGCATGTTAGATCCATATTTATATTGTGTTATTGTTACATCATACAACGTACTTGTACAATATGTTCTTGTCTAGACCTTTAGGATTTACTTGGCTCTAGGGAGTGTCACCCTCTACTTGAGGCCAAGTCGTATCCGCTACTTTAGATCTACCAAGAGAAGATGATATATGATTAGACGATAAATGTAGAGACCCAGATCCTGATGTACCTAAATACTTCCCAACTCAGGTAACAAAGGGCATAAAACCGTGCTTTACATAGTCGTAAGCAGGTTGTCTATGATGTGTGCATTTCATATGCTTTCCTGCATTGCACATGCGTATTTAAATAACTTGTCTGAAATTTGTTTGTTAGTAGGATAAGAAGGTTACTCACTAAGCCTTTTTGCTTATTCCCTTATAGTTTATTATTACAGCATAAGTTATAGCTAGAGCCAAGCTGAAGGATGCTCAAGGTTAGGACTAGAAGCTTTTAGATGGCTAGAGGCAAGATGAGAGCATAAGTAGATATTTATGATATATTTGGACTCTCTGGTATTATCTTATATTTTCCTTAAAGGTTTGCAGTAGCTTGGGCTACTAGTATCTCATTATAGTTTGTAAAACTTAATTAAGGGAAAACTATTTACCTACTCTTTATGATATTTAGTATTATGTGATGAACCTTAATTTAATTGCTTGATATTACTTTATGCTAGTCTCTCTAATGGATGCTAGAGTTATGATGGCACCTTATGTAGTTCAACAAAGGTTCCTAGCCAATAGTGTTGTTGACCTCAAATCTTCTCGTGGTGCACGATGATACTATTATGACCTAGCCAGCCCTCAGGTTGTGACACTTATAATACACTTAGTCAATAGTAACTTATTTTTACCCCATAAACCTTGAAATTAGTGATATGCTAAAATAAAGTAGGGTTCCCATTACTACCAACTATAAGAGTTTAAAACTACTTAACTTTTATATTTTGTAAGTTGTAATTTTAACTACATATCAGTAGACCAAATGTAATAAAATTATCAAATTACAACTTGGTACAATCGAGCAACATAGCATGAGTTTTATACTGTAGCCATTCCGACTAATACTAACAAATTTTACATTATTACAGTGTCGATATAGGTGTAGTTCATAATAAAACTCATCAATTTATTACATATAACCCACTATAACTCTATACTTTTAACACTAAGTTAGTATCTACTTAATATAAATTCATTAACTTGAACTTTAAAAGTCAAATACACTTAATTTACCAAGCATATATTAAGCTTGTCACACAAATCATTAAGTCATTTGCATTAACACATTATCACTTTATATTTTTCTTAAATTGAGACCAAATAAATATATTTTCTATATAAAACTATTTGATACCATAACCTAAGCCAAATTTCCATCTCAATGTTTAAGACTTGACTTAAGTCTTAAAACGACTTAATAAATACAAAGTTTTTAACACCTTTCATGTTCATCCCGTCTTCATAATTAGAAATCACAAAGATATTTTATGTTAATATTCAAGACTTTCTATTTCACCAGAGGAAATTTCAATATCAAGTTAGATTTAATTCTAGAAACTAAGTCCATTTCTAAATTGAATCTTTTACTTCCTCATTTCAAGACTTTATTTGCTTTGGAGTTAGGATATATATCTATAGGTATCCTTTATTATCCCAAGCCATAAAACTTAGCCTATCCATATACTTTAACAATTTCCTCAAATCAGTTTTCTTCCTTCTTAGAATTTTACAAGGATAAACTTGAACTTTTCTAAATGGGATTATAAAAGTAATATAACATGTCAACATAGTAATTGATGTTGAACTCGATACACTTTGTATAATTGAATGTTGTTTATAAAATTGTACATAACATAAAATTTATTCGATATCACATAGAAAAATTTGTAAAAAGGGTACAAGTCCACAAATAACTTATTTATTTTATGATACACAAAGCATAACTCAACATATCACATGGACAAATTCTATACAATTTAGTACTAGGAAGTCAACATGCTAAAAATCACAATATATGTCACATTAGACAATATTTGCAAATATATGACCAATGTAGCCTTATGGCATGAATATTGATTTCCTAATAGTATGGACGAGGTTCAGATCTCCCATTCCCTAAAGTTGTAATATATAAATGTAGTCGGAAAAAAAAAAAATAATAGCACAATACCTATGAACAACATAACATATATAAGTATCTACACTTCGTATGCAATCTATCAAATACAATCGACTTTTTACTATTGAAAGATTCACATTATCAATTGTTTGATTAACTCCATTCAAATAGGTTAAATATGAAGAATTATTTTTAAAACAATTAATTATATCATAGAAACTCAATAAGACATTAAAGGAAACACATCTAAAGTGGAAAATATGTCATTTTTAGTTTCTTAGATTAACAAGCTACATGAAATTATAGCATTACAACTTTAATTTTTTATTTGATTTCACAATGGACAAAAATAAGTATCATTAAACATAATTATAAAAAGTCAATCATTTAAGATCCCCAAATCAGTTTATCATAAATATTTGGTTCTCTTGTATTTATACATTCAATACAGCAATTATTAAAATTTTTAAATGGTTAACACAAATATAAGAGATGCTTTTAGGTTGTTTATAGTAATTGACAATGACATTAATCTTTTTAAGGATGTAAGATACCAAAAGAAACAATTTGTTTATTCCAAACAGGAAAAGAGTCTTATGCTTTAATATTATAGATAATGGAAAATAAATTCTATCACTGTAGTTTTTAAAAGGATAACATTTTACATCAGTGTAATTTGGAATTTAAGGAAATCCAACAACAAGACCAATGAACAAATGTAAGACATAAAAACTTGAGGAACCCCAACAATAAAACCATAAACAAATGTAAGGAATGGAAAGATAGAATATGAAAAGGTAACTGCTTCCAAAATTATATACCACTACTAAATAGTACATGCAATACATGGAATCTTTATAATGAAACATTATATAAATATGTTTGCATTTATAGTTAAAGAAAATGTTAACTCTCTAATTGATCAATAGCTCAAATGCAAGGGAATATTTACTTTATTTTGGCATCATCTACATGAACCACTAACAAAGAATAGAAAAAGAAAATCTAGAACTTAGTCTTGTTATATTCTTGTAATAAGTGTAAAGCATGACCATCTATGCTTAAAACATGGTTTTCATTATGAATCAAATATGAACATCATAAATGTTTTGTACTGTGTGAAGATAATTGTAGAAATCTATCAATATAAAAACTACACAAAATATTATAGTAACATTGAAGAACAATGTAAACAAAATTTACAAAGTAAACAGAGAGAAATAGCAAAGTTAAGTGAGAAAGATGAATTCGTTATATTCTAATAACTATCCACTATAAGGTATCAATGGACATTACACAAGAGATGAATGTCATGTGATGAAGTCACATGATCAAATAAACTAAGAAGATATAAAGAAATATATGTATATATATTTCCACAATCCCCACCCTCTTCCTCTTCTTCTCGATGGACTACTGACCTCTGGACCCATTACCCAAGCTAAGCTCTATGGCCTAGCTAAGTGCATGTTGCTTTTACAGCTAGTTGAAGATAAGTCAAAGTACCAAGTTGATACCTGGCTTATTTCCTTATTAGATCGATCTGTCCATACTTTGATTCGAGCTATTTTTCCTTCTACCAACCATCAATCCACTAAAGACCAAGCTTATACCAGCTATTGTAACCGACCTATTATAACCGTTTATATCAAGGACAAACCCTTACCAACTACCAACTCTTTAAAACAACTCTCTCCAAGGAAGATGCCCTGATAGAGTATGGCCCCATCAACAACATGACACTCAAGCTCCTTTTTCGACAGTCATGCTGTACTCTTTTTTGTTGTATTTATCTTTATTACCTTTTAAAGTATATATCAAGATCTAATAAATGTCATTTACACTTTTGTAATTTCAACTCAATGTACCTGATGTTATCCTAAGGGACTTGCTATAAATAATCCCTTTTGTCACGCTAGATCATCTTTTACTTTATATATGAATATTTCCCCTTCCTTATGAGATTACCTCTATAAGTTTATCCTCCACAATCTTATCTAATTATACTAATGGCTAAGGATTAGCGGCGAATGGGCATTGGTTTCTTGGCTTATGAATCACATTAAACGAGAACCAAGCCATAGGCTTTTCGATGAGTCATATCTGAGGGGTTACTTCATGTGGCTACTGATTAGTCGTACATCATTCATATTGCTTCAATATCTTCAAAGACCCATCCCTAAACCATAGTAAGCCCTAGTGATAACTTAATTCCTAAGTACATCACATAATTTTAGTATCAAAGTTTGAGGTTTCGGCTAAGGGTGTGTGTGATGTATTCTTGAAATTTGACGTGCCTGTGGTGGTGTAGTATAGTGAAACTACATTTGTTGTGGTTATAAAGTTGTTGAGTAAGTCATGTGATTTTCACTTGGTGGGTATTATTGAAAGATAACAAGCTTTGTTTTCATACTTAGAAACAAAGCAAGTTATGCAGTATTGATTCAAGGTAGTGTATTGATGGTTTCAATTATTATGAGTTGGTTGTTGCTCTTGAGCATGGATTCATGAAGAGTTTAGTAATAAAGGTAGATATTGTAGCTAGATTGAAGTTTGATTGAAGTTAGGGTTGTTTTCATAGTTAGAAGTTGAGGTTCAACTATGGTATGTGAAGTGTGGCATTAAAGATTTGGTTATTCTATCGACAGAAGTCAAAGCGATGTCCACTCTCAATATCTATGATGGCATTGTTGATGCCAAGAGTGATGTTCCGGCTAAAGGATGACAAGGGGACCAAACTCCATAGACGACAGATGAGAAAATAGATGACTTAGTTATAATGATGGATGAGATGACTACATTCATGCGACAAATAACTAGTAACCTCTGCCATGCTAAGGTAGTATAAGACAATGTTCAACCTATCAATGCTGGATTAGGTGACCCCTAACTTGTTATGGTTGATGCCCAACCTATTCTAGGTAGGTAACCAAGTATGTATAGAAGATAAGAGATGGATGAGCAATATTACGTAGCTTGGAACTGAGCTGGACGGATAAGTGGAGATGGCCATCGTACCAAGAGAACAATTTAGCTGAATGGTGTGATAAAAGAAGAAGAAGAGGAGGATGACAATTTCCTTGACTTCTATGAGAGTGATCCCTTACCTCTAAGAGGATTAGAAAATGTCAACATACAAATTCCATGCTCTACTAGAGTAAGTGGTGCTGATAAGTACCTTGATTGAGAAGAAAAGATTAAGAAATTTTTATTGTTACAACTATGAAGATGTAGTAATAATCTACTTAGCTAGTTGTAGGCCACATGTCTGTAAGGCCACTATAAGATCAAGATATGGAATGAGATGCAATACGTCCTACAAAATGGATTTATTCTTAAATACTACAAGCAAGACACCTTCTAACAGCTCCAAGAGCTTAAGCAAGGAAGCAAGAGTGTAGACGACTATGTTTGTGAATCCTAGTTACTAATGATCTGATGTAATGTGGAGGAACCTAAGGCCAAGACTATACAAGTCGGTATCGATCCCAATTAATTTACAAACTAAAACTAAGGAAATAAAACTCCTAATCTACTCTATTGTACAAGTTGCAATTGGAAATGTTATTTTCTTGTTTTCATCTTTGCCCGCAGTTGCTTTTTCGATTATAAATGTCATTTTCCTTCTTACTAAAAGCAAATCCCTAGACCGGTGAATTTCTATAGTATGGATTAGATTCTTAGATGTGGGCGGATCTTCACGTAATGTTCGATAATGTATTTTAGATGAAGACCTTTTATTTCATTTGATGGCTAGGACATAGATTCTTGAATTTCAATTGTTAATCAAAGGCTTGTTTTGAATGGAAATCATGTGGATTGCAAATCCTCAATACATTCAATCATGGTCTTGATGTTGTGGATCTCATAAGCTTTGGACAATGATTGCATCATGATTACATAATGGGCTTCTAATGATTAATTGCAATTTGGTGGCATGGACATTCACTTTACGTAGAGTTAGGCTTCATCTACTAGACTATTTTAGGCTTCATGTGTGTGAGCTTTATACTTCAAATTAAATGCAACAGACTTGCACAATATAACCGTATCAATTGGTCATTTAACTTTCTAACCTTTATATTATTTTAAATGCAATTTGACGTAACCATGTCAAAAATTTGTGTAACTTATCATATTTTAAATAAACCAATACAACCTTCAATGTGATTTCTTTCAAGTAACTATTTTAATCTTGAAAAGCATATAACTCATCCAATTAAAGTCCAAATCAAGTGAAACTTGATTCATTTTCTTCCTTTTCTTCTCATTATTCATCAAAGTCCTGAAAAAAAAAATATTTTCTTATTAAGTACTAAATATCCACAAAATACCATAAAAATATCAAAAGCACTAACAAAAATCCACTAATAAATATATGTAATAAAAAACTTATAAGTTACTAACCTTTCCCTACCCCCAACTATGTAAGATACATTGGCTAGATAAGAAGGGTGGACTTCTAGTCACCTAGCACGTAAGAGCATCAATCTTTAGTGGTGATAAGTACAAAGATGAATTGTTATGTGACATCTTACCTAGTTGTGCATCACACATACTTTTAGGACTTGTTATATTATAGGTAATCAAATCTGCTAAATTCCATGACAAAGCCACCGTTCAAAGGCTAAGTCCCACCCAGCCATAAGGAATAGATTATGGTAGAAAGCATAAATGCTAACCTTGCCTCTTTGACTTGAGAGTACTTTACGACAAATACCACAGCACTTATATGTTTTAGAAAGATGGTAAGAAGCCCATCCTTACTCTAATGAGCCTTAGAGAAGTTCAAGAAGCAAAAGCACAAATCTCTGAATCCCTCAAGAAGAACTCCCTAGTGATCCCACGAGTTAAACTCTCTAAGGCCACTAAGACAAAAGATCATGTATTATTGTTGGTTAAGAGCTTATTGAAGTTAAAGGAAGTTAGAAACCTACTTGCTGGGTTCAAGCTCTGTTGGAAGAGTTTGTCGACCTATTTCCCAATGAGTTACATAAGGGATTGCTTCTTATTAGAGGAATCAAACATTGTATAGATCTACAATTTGGAGTAACTCTTCCTCACCAACTTGCCTATAGGCTTAACCTCAACCAAGCAACCGAACTCAAGAAGTAAGTTGATGAGCTAATTGACCAAGGATATGTTCATGAAAGTATGAGCCCTTCTGTGACACCTATTATTTTGGTTCCTAAAAAGGATAAGTCTTGATGGATGTGCATTGACAACCAAGCTATTAATAAGATCACTATCACATACCAATATTTGATACCTTGGCTCGACGATATATTGGATGAGTTGCATGTAGCACAGATCTTCTCTAAGGTTGACCTAAAGAGTGGTTATCACCAGATCTATATGAGACTAGGTGATGAATGGAAGATAGCATTCAAGACTAAAGATAGTCTCTACAAGTGGTTAGTCATGCTCCTTCGGCTTACTAATGCACTAAGTACTTTTATGCGACTACATGTGTTGAGATCGCTAATCAGAAATTGTGTGGTTGTTTATTTTGATAACATCTTAATATACAATGCCAACCTTTTGTCTTATGTTAAACACTTGAGAGCAACCTCTAATGTCCTTTGAGTTGAATAACAGTTTGGCAACCTTAAGAAGTGTGTGTTCTACTAAAAGGAAGTGGCCTTCCTTAGGTGTGTTGTGTTAAATGGTGGTAATTGAGTTAATGAAGAGAAGATTAAGGCCATTCTTGATTAGCCAACCTCGACCTATGCTATAGAGGTACAAAACTCCCTTAGTCTAGCATCCTTCTACTAACAAAGCTCATCCGTAACTTTAGTTCAACCCTACTAACTAAACTGACCAAGAAGAACTCAAAATTCAAATGGTCGAAGAAAGCTTAGAAGAGCTTTGAGGAAATCAAAAGCAAGTTAACTTCAACCCCTGAGTTAGAAATATTAGATTTTGACAAAGTATTTGAACTTGAGTGCTACACCTTTAGAGTGGGCATTGAAGCAATTCTCATGTAAGACCATCGACCTATTACTTACTTTAGTAAAAAGTTCGATGAAGCTACACTAAACTACCTCATATATGACAAGGACTTTTATGCCCTTATTCGTACTCTCCAAACCATGCAACACAATTTGATACCTCGTGAATTCATCATCTACATAGACTATGACTAACGGTGTGCAAGTAGATTTTGGTCCACGGGTTAGCCAATTTAACCTACTTTTAAAATGAGTTAAGGCCAAGGTTTTTTTGCCCATTTAAAAATAGGTCAAATGAGCCCAACCTGTTTAACCTACAGGCCAAAATGAGCCAGTTTGAGTTGACCCATTTAATACATTTATGCCTTTAGCCCACAAGCCAACCCATTTAACTCACTTTTAAAACAGGTTGGGGCTAAGGTTTTTTAGTTTGTTTAAGAGTAAGCCAAATGAGCCCAACCCATTTAACCCATGGGCCAAAGTAGGCCGAGTCGAGTTGGCCCGTTTAACTTGTTTGCATACCTCTAACTATGAGTCCTTAAAGTTTCTCTATATGGTCAATAAAAGCTCTCTCTTTATCATGCTAAGTGGGTCAAGTTTCTTGAGACATTCTCTTACATAATTAAGTACAAGAAAGGAAACTCTAATGGTGTAGTTAATGCTTTATCTCGCCAACATACACTTATCATAACCTTTTAAACTCGAATATTTCGCTTTGGAACATTATCCGACCAATATGAGCAAGACACTTGCTTCAAGCCTGTGGTAGCCAAGTGCAATTCAGAAATGTCTATAGACGAGTTCTATTTAAAATAACGGTCCTTAATGAAAGGATGATAGGTTTACATGCCAAATAGCTCAACAAGAGAATTGATAGTTCAAGAGGTACACATAGGAGGCTCGGTCGGCCATTTTAAGGAGAAGATGACTCGTGAGCTCTTAAAAGGACACTTCTATTAGTCAGGGATGATGAAGGATATTCACAAGGCATTAGAGCACGAGATGTGCAGGCGTGCCAAAGGTTAGAAGGAAATATACGAGGAGTAGATACTATTGCCCATTCTTGAATAACCTTAGACTAATGTAAATATGGATTTTATGCTCGAACTACCCAAAACAGCTTGAAAGAATGACTTTGTTATGGTAGTGGTCATCAATTCAACAAGATGAGCCACTTCATCCCATGCCATAGAATTGATGATGCATTATTTATTACTAACCTTTTCTTACAGGAAATAGTGTAGCTCAATGGGGATCCCTACAGTATTGAGTTAAATTAGGATGCTAAGTTCATGAGCTTCTTATGGAAGACTTTACGGAAGAAGCTCGGCATTAAACTAATGTTTAGTACTTCTTGCCACCATTAACAAATGACAAAACTGAAGTAGTCAACAAAATGGTTAAAAGCTTACTTCGTGCAACTATAGAGAAGAACTTGAGTGATTGAGACGTATGCTTACCAATCATTGAGTTGGCTTACAACCACTCTAGACATAGCTCAATAGAAAGGTCCCCATTTGAGGTCATTTATAAACAATCCAAACTTACCTTTGGACATGATTTCTAGTTTAACATCAAGTGAGATAGTTCGCATAGGATATAACATGTAGAAGAATTTCAAAAGCTACACAAGAAGGTCACTAAGCATGGACAAAAACTATAGTACAACAA
Source organism: Lumnitzera littorea (assembly GCA_024138015.1). Lineage (NCBI taxonomy): Eukaryota > Viridiplantae > Streptophyta > Magnoliopsida > Myrtales > Combretaceae > Lumnitzera > Lumnitzera littorea. The sequence goes on from JAMXBB010000001.1 coordinate 25,824,647, forward strand.
TAAGTATACATAAGTAAAGGCCAAAAGAACATTATTTACAATCCTAGAGATTTGGTTTGGGTTTATCTAAGTAAGGAGAGATTTCCAAGTCAAAGAGTAAATAAACTCTCACCTTAAGCTAACAACCGTTTCAGGGTCCTCCAACGAGTTGGTGACAATGTTTATAAGCATGAGCCACTCAAGGATATGGAGTATTGCTGACCTTCAACATCACTAACCTCATGTTTTATTTATTAGAAAAAGTAGATCAAGATTTGAGGGCAAATCTTCAACACTTCTAAGAAGCTAATGGACTACGCTTTGAAGCTTACAAGGCTTAGCTATGCTCATATTGCTTTTACAACAGATTAAAGATGAGTCACGATACCAAGTCGGCACTTGGCATAATTCCTTCTCGGGTCGGTCTATTTATACTCTAATTTAAGCTATTGTTCCTTTTGCCAACCTTCATTCGAAGACAAAGATTCTACCTGCCAACCTTCCAAAACCGACCTATTGCAACCTTTTGTACCAAAGACAAACCCCAACCAACTACCAACTCTCTAAGATAGCTCTCTCCAAGGAAGATGCCCTGACAAAGTATAACCCATTCAATAGCATGACACGTATCTTCTTTTTTGATAGTTGTACTATATTGCTTTTTGTTGTATTTGTCTTTATTACATTTCAAAGCATCTAGTAAGATCTAGTAAATGTCATTTAACCTTTTATAATTTCCACATACTAATATTACCTAAGAGACTTGCTATAAATAGTCCCTTTTGTACCACCGAATCATCTTTTGCTTGATATATGAATATTTCCCCCTTCCTTGTGAGAATCCCTCTCCAAGTTTATCCTTCATTCCCTTATCTAATTCCATTAGTAGCTAGGAATTTGGGCAAGTGCACCTTGGTTTCTTGTCTTGTGATTCATATCAAGTGAGATCCAATCTATGTTAGGATCCCTAATGAATCATATCTAAAGGGTTGCTTTACATAAGTACTAGTTAATCCTACCCCATCCCCATTTCTTTAATATCTCAAAGAACCCATTCATCAACCATAGTAAACTGTAATAATAACTCAGCTCCTAAGCGCATCCCCCCACTCCCACCCCATACACCCTACCCCACCCCTTACCCCCACCTACTTACATACAACCCACCCCCAAACCCCCCCCCCCCCCCCCCCCC